>JAADYU020039889.1:0-10177 GCA_011763375.2 Heteractis magnifica
CTGTATAATGATTACCCTGGAGACCCTAACTAACCTCACACAACTATGTACATTCCGTAACGCTACTAAATATATTTAGATAAATAAATTCATGAAAGAGATGGAATACAAACTCCGACTGAGCAAACTACTATGTTGCAGCTTTTCTGGACGCCATGTTTGTTGTGATGGCATGTTACTCGTTTACCAATTCACATTACTGAAAATCTTCCACACCAATTGGCAATTAGAAGTGGAAAGCATTTGGTATAAGGTCATTATTACTTTTATAATATATTCATCTTTTTAAAGACTTCACGGGCTACTAGTGATATTAGTTTCGTGTAAGCCGTGTTTAGACTTGTTTGACTGAGGTTTAACCCAAGTTAGACACGTTGAAACAATGCCTAAATAATTAGCGGTCATTGTTAAAATCAAACTCCACCTAGAAACTTACCAACGTCCGAGTTAATCGACGGTCAAGTATTGTTTTACCGAAGAAGTATGATACACGGTTAAATACGAATGAATCTCGTACTAGTTGATTTCCTGCAATTACACTTGACTGAATTTTTAGCAAAATCTTATACAAAGGATAAGTAATAAATCAGATACTTGGGTTCTATTATAAGAGTTAGAAGTAATTACCACGTCGATCTTCGGCATGGTATACAGTAAAAATGACTGTATGCAAGTGCATTTAATATGAAAAATAATCATTGGCTCTTTTCTAGTTGTGAAGAAAGTGCTTGATAGAAAACATGAATATCAAGGGTGTCAATTAACTGTGGAAGAATACAAGCAGTCCGAGGTACCCACTTTTATGTTATGGAAAGGCCGTAAGCTATATTTACATCTCAATACCAGGCGATCTCGCTACGAAGTGCGCAAAGAATTATCTGTCAAAGCAAACACTTCCTAATACCAGGTTCAATACCGGCACAATATCTCAACGATTCAATTAGAACGACAAATAAACCTCGAAAACATAAATCTCGGAATATATATGATAAAACGTTATACTTTCTTTTGTAAAATTCCACCTCGAAAGACGTCATTTTTAAATTCATAATGGAACTTTTTACGAAGCGACAAAAATGAGTCTGATTGGCTAATACTAACCGGAAGTGCGCATGCGAGATCACCTGGTACGTTCTAGATTTACTAGGCCTTCTTTTCTATTAATAATATCTTAATATTATTATTTTGATTTTGACTTTTTCATAGTGCACTTCTATCCTTGTTAGCGGCCTGTCCGGTAAATTTACAGATGATTCCATACAAATGTACTTTGAGAACCCTCGGTCTGGTGGTGGTGAAGTCACCGAGGTCCAGCTCCATGGAAATACGGCCGTCGTTAACTTCGCATCCCCAGATGGTAAGCTGATGTGCAAAATGTTTTAAGAAGAATGCTATAATCGAGAAGCATATGAAATATATGCCACTGACAAGGATTCCTTTTTCCCCCCTAGTTGTAAAGAAAGTGCTCGTCCGAAAACATGAATATCAAGGATGTCAATTGACCGTGGAAAAATATAATCCGTCCACATATGAAGAACGTCAAGAAGAGTCCCAGGTACTTGCTATTATCTCATACAAAAGCCCTGAGCTATATTTAGATCTTGGTGCGTTCTAGATTTCTTTTCTATCGATATTTTTTTTTTTCTGTTTCGCAGTGCACTTCTGTCCTTGTAAGCGGTCTTTCCAGTAAATTTAAAGACGAGGCCATACAAGTGTACTTTGAGAACCCTCGGCGGTCTGGTGGTGGTGAAGTCACCGATGTCCAGCTGCATGGAAATACGGCTGTCGTTACCTTTGCATCCCCAGATGGTAAGTTGGTGTGCAATTTATGGAAAACACTATGATAGTTACAGTCGCAGTTCCCGCCGACATCTTGAAAACCGCACAAGAACGAGGCTGTAGATGAGTCATCCGACATTGATATAGAGAAGAAGGGAGAAAATTGGAACGTTTTAAAAATAGTTTCGATATATACCTTTATTAAATGTTATGCCTTTCAGCTTAAGCGATAAGAAAATTCTTTCCCCTGATGTTTGTCTTGAGTTTGATCATATTCTAAGATGGTTAGATAACGAACGCGAGTGTTTATGGAATGTAGAGTCCCTTGCATTAGACAGAAGACCACTCGTGTGCCTTTGTCGCTTTCTATCTAATGCTCAGGACTCTATATTCCATAGAACGTTCATTATCTTACCCTTACGTAATGTCGGATAACTCATCTCCAGCCTTGTTCTCGTGGTTTTCAAACTGGTTGAGGGTACTGTAAAAAAGACTATTGATGATTGTATAAAATATATTGTGTCAGTAATAAGGATATTTCGTTTCTAGTTGCAAAGAAAGTGATTGCCCGAAAGCATGAATATCAAGGATGTCAGTTAACTGTGGAAGAATATAATCCTTCCACTTTTGAAGAACATCAAAAAGAACCCCAGGTATTTGCTATATTATGTTATACAAAAAGAATGAGCTATATTTAGATGTTACTAAATTTACCTTATTTTTATTGGTATTTCCCCTTTAATTTATAGTGTACTTCTATCCTTGTCAGTGGCCTTTCCAGTAAATTTACAGATGAGGCCATACAAATGTACTTTGAGAACCCTCGGTCTGGTGGTGGTGAAGTCACCGAGGTCCAGCTCCATGGAAATACGGCTGTCGTTACCTTTGCATCCCCAGATGGTAAGTTGATGTACGTTGATATGTTTTAACGGCAGAATACTCTAATAGATAAGCATATGAAATATATGCCACTGACAAGGATTCTTTTATTTTTTATTTATTTATTTATTTTCTTATTTTTTCCCCTAGTTGTAAAGAAGGTGATTGATACAAAACATGAATATCAAGGATGCCGATTAACTGTGGAGGAATATAATCCGTCCAGTGATGAAGGCCACCTAGAAGAGTCAGAGGTACTCGGCATTAGGGACTGTGTAATAATTAGCAGGGGTGGGGGGTGGGGGTGAGGTGGTTCTAAAAGTATAATAGGCTTTAAAAATATATTAAACCTCCCCCCTCCAAAAGCTGAAACAACTTCATGCCGACGCCCCCCCCCCCCAACCCAAGAACACAAAAAAACACAATACCCCCCCCCCCCCCCCCCCCCCAAACAGAAGGAATTATGGGGTATGCGAAAGTAGAGAATATTTACTGTATTTGGTGGCTGTTACCGCTTTTCTACGGTTCACAAAACGCATTTCATATCGATTTTCTTTATGTTGCCTGTTTTGTCCCCCTCCCACGACTATGATCCTTAGCGTTTAAACAATAGATGGTTTTGATGTGACGTCATAATGAAATAGGACAATTCCTTGTCCGCCATTTTAGATACGAGTCACGTGCTCAGGATCAATACTTCATAACGAGACTAGTTTGTACCCAGTTTCCCTATCCCACGAAAGTAGTTTTGCAGCTTTTAACACGAATTTGTGCGAATGTTTATTTAAGGTGGCTCTATACAGTTTTCTAAAGCTCCGACCGGCAGTACTCAGAGCGCTCAAAAAACAGCTTTCCCTCTTTCCAGTTAAACGATTTTCACACATATGTTGACCAAATGATTGAAGTTTAAAACGGTGGGTGTGACATGGCAATCGTCATTAATATGCTAATGTTATGGGGAAATCCCGAGAAACAGTTTTTGGAGCCGTTCTCGGAAAATCCTCGATAGATTTTTTCTCAACCTCGGGAATTTGTATTTTGAGTCAAGTCTTGCTGTTGAGTGAATTTCAACAAATTAAATCTAGCCGTTTTAGAATTATGATGCTGCTAAATTTATTGTTGATTTGTCAGCTTCGGCACAATACTGTTCACGGAAAGAGCTCTAAATTAAGATATGATAAATATATGACAGTTGTGTTTCACTGAACAAGTCTTTAATATGTTCTAAGCTATTCTCAGAAATGGCTCCATAGATTTTTGCCGGACTTTCTCCACATGAAATACAACATATATGCAACAAAGTACATTACGTTTTATTTGCGTTGAAACATTGTAAGTCGCGTAAGAACGCCGACAAATACTACCCCTTCTTTGGCTCTATCAGTTTTCTATTGGGCTCAAAGTATGTAGTTCACAGCCTTTGTTTTTTTCTTTTGTTCTACTAACAATGCCATGCCCGCAATTTGAATAATTTTACATATCACCGTTACTTTTTTGTCAAGTCCAAAATCGACTCGCATTTCCGGTGGCTCAAAGATGCCACTTTATAGTGCTTAAAAAAATGCATTTGCTTCAAAAAATACGCCCATATTAACTGAAAAATTATAAATCTGTATTAATGTATCGATTTTGCACTTGTAATTAGAACTAATAAAAATAAAATACAGCGAAATTAAACGACAATTCGGCGTCGCTGATGCCCTATCAAGTGAACTTTATTTACTTTGTTTGAATAAATACATCAATATGCTATTTTTTTATCTTATTGATGTAATCCCATTCTTGTAAATAAAGTTCACTTGATAATGGCGTCAGCGACGCCGAAATGTCGTTTAATTTCGCTGTATTTTATTTCGACAATTATTACATATCAGAAAATCCATCGCCAGCAATTCATTCACCAAATATTGACATCTTACCTTATTGGAGGTAGTCGTACTTCGAATGTAGGAGCTTTATCATGGTCTAACCGAACGAAAACCCCCAAAAATACAGCTAAACTGACGGGGCCTAGTTGCAGTGAACTCATCGGCCATGTTGATCTAAGAACCTGAGAGCGTGTTAAACTTATCTACAGGTAGCCCACCCGACTCAGAAGATTTTCTGAACATTGACCACTTTCCATACATCGGTTCAACGCCAGGTACAAATTTGAATAATCCTTTGAAACGACCTTACAATCTCGACTGAAGGCTTTGTGTTTGACCAGTGAACCGATGTATGGAAAGTGGTCAATTTGATTAACGAACATTCTTATGCGCAGTTAACAGCAAAAAGCCTAGTGCTTCAAAACAATGATATTTCGGCCCGTTGCTCATGAGAACAGAATATATGCGAGATTTAGTAGTAGCCTGCAGCCTAAAGTATGTTATTAAATGTGAGGAAATATTATGGGTACAGGTGCGATGTGGTCGCTCTTCTTAGCTCCAGTAACAAGCCTTGCCGCGGTGTTTTGGACACGTTGTAGCTTAGCGATTTCAGTATCAGGCAGTCTAACTAGCAAGCTATTGCAAGAGTCTAATTTAGAGGTTATAAAAGCATGGACCAACCGTTCTGTGTTTTCCCTGTCTAGATAATTCATTATTCTACCTATGTTCCTAATTGAGAAAAATGATGATACACTGTTCATGTGCTGCGCACACTTGAAGCTTGGACAGAACAGAAGTGCGATCTTCAATGGGACCAATTGATACGTATAGCTGCGTATCATCAGCATACATCATCTTACTGAGCCTATGAGCCAAGATGACGTCCTCAAGAGGGGAAAAGAACAGGGAGAATAGGAGGGGCCCAAGCACGGATCCTAAGGTACACCAAACTGAAGTATCTTCTATTGAGAGAGACTGTCCTTAATGATGACTTGTTGGGATCTGCCTGTTAGGTAGGATCTAAACCATTCCAGCACTGTCCCCATGATTCCGTAATGGCACTGTAATCGAGATAGAAGGACACTGTGATCAATTATATCGAACGCGGATGACAAGTCCAAAAGAACTAAAACCACCTACTGATGTCTATCAATCGCAGTTAGCAAGACTGGTAGTAGGGCCGTTTCAGTACTATGAAAGCACCTGTATGCTGACTGGAATTTTGCCAGCAAACCGTTGGCATGCAAGATGATTCAAAGTTTGCATGGCAGCGACTCGTTCGAGTGTTTTTGAGAGAAAGGCAACGTTTGTGATGGGTCGATAGATTGGATACTCCTCACGGTCGAGCGTGCATTTCTTGATGGAAGGATGGATTAGTCCTTTCTTTAGTGGAGCAAGAAAAACACCCAAAGACAGTGAAGCATTAATGATGGCAGTCAGTAATGGAGCCAAGACATCGATGGATTGCTTCAGGAGGTTAGTCGTAAGATGTTGTTTCAACCTTTTTAATTCAAGAAGGATTTTGAGCAAAGCCAAAATTACATTATCAGCCAATATAAAACCTAATTAAACTTCTTAGTAATTTAATAAATTTATGTTTCCCAATAGACACCACTTCATCCCCTCCCCCTCATTCTGATCCTCTTAGCCGTTTAAAGCTGCGCACCAGAGTTAAACGTTGAGCGTAGCCTGCTTGCTGAACAAACAGTTTGTTCGGATGCAACACAGGCTGTCTGTGCGTGGTCTACCCGTGACATCAAACTTTAAAGTTCTTCCCGCCTTACGACAAACATGAATTGGTGAAGAAATATGACAGTTAATTGACAGGCACAGCAAATATTAGACCGAATACAGTAACATTTCGGCCTGATGGCCGAAAAACAAAATAAAAGCAGACAAAACGAAAACAGAGAAACAAAGCAAAAGAACGAAAATCCTTTATAACGTGTTCAAGATTCTTTAATTTCAACAAAGTTAATGGAGGAAAATGGTCATGGAACTCGCGAAATTTCGAAGGGACTGACAATGAAGCAAACATGGAGGTTAAGTACGGTTCTGACCGTGCACAATCTTTTGTTTTACCTTCATTTATTATGTTTGACTGACCTGACCTAAACGTTTTCATTGGTTGATTGCCTGATATATGTTTTGTGCACGGTAACGGTTGAAAAAAGTGAACAATTAGTTAGAACAATGGGCTTAAGAACCATCTAATTCTAGTAATTTTTATTTCAAACCCAAACCTAGAGAATAATAAAAAGAAGTATTATGTCCGTGGCGGATCCAAGGAGTACGTGGTCACAGGATGCCCGTACTCCCCTCCCCCTTCTTACCTTGTTTAATACAAAAGGACAGATTAAAGTCAGGGGCGGATTTAATGGATGTGATTGGATGCATATGAATCCCCCTACCTACCGTGACCATCCCTTACATTGATTTTTTTCTTGTGTGAATCCCCTACCCCAAATCCTAGATCCGCACCTGGTCACGCTGATAACATTCTTGTCATTGGCACCAGGATCACCTGACTCTCTTCTGACTTCAACGGGGTCTAATGTCGTGAGCCACCCTACGAGCTAGAGGAGATAAAAATAGACTCCGCTCGCAGAGTAACCGTACACCAATAGCACTATTGATTAAAAGAAGAATAAGTGCCCAATCCAAGGAGATCTTAGTTTATTTTGTTACACTGCAAGGAAGCAGTCACTAAAAAGTTGTTATGAGAGGGGTAAGCAGATGAGAAAATGGGTGGTGTCCTTAGAGTATACATGATGAGAGGCCTTCTCAAGGGGGAAACACGCCGGGCTGGTGGGGCTCAGAACCGCGCCATTTCAGAATATGTGCGCCAGCATTAGGTTGTCAGCGGTTATCAACATTATAATAGATTTCAATATGGCGGAATTTATAGTGAGAATACATGAAGCTTCAAATTCATACGTTCAAAATGCTGAAAATCGATCCATTGCGCTTAATATTAGCAACGAGGTTCTGCAGCTTACAAGAGCGGTTGTTAAGAAGTATACTTTCCCTGCCGAAAGAGCTTACAAGTATCACTTAGCTCAGCCAATACGAATGTTGTCTTGAGCTGTGATACTTTGGCACAAGACTATTCTAAGAAGAATGAAAAGAAAATCTACATCTTCTCGTCCTTGGACTATCAATTTTTCATGGAACCTTCCCACAGAAGTGTTTGATTGTTTGAAGGTTATGTCTTTGACAGAGGAATATGGAGGAAGATCAGTGAAGAACACACGGAATGTAGAGGAAATTCACATCTTTCAAATTGAACATTTACAAAACTTGTTCCCCTTGGCAAATAAGTATAAAAAAACTCTTGATGAGGCTACAAATCTTCACAAGTTTGAAAAGGATGGCTCTTATAGCATGGTCATTGTTGATGAGCAGCATCCAGCAAAGATTAAATATTCAAAAAACTTGGAAAAAGTTATTATCAGCCTGAGGTATGGTCACCTAAATAGACTTGGAGTTCCACTCTTTACTCTCAGTTAAACTAGATAACACTGAGACTGGATAATAAATCTGGATTTTATTGAATGTTGAAATCTTTGGAAATTTTTATGTTTTTAAAGAACTATATTTACAATGTTTAGCAGTTGGTTTATAGTTATCATAAATGTAAATATGAACAACAAAATAAAATTGTGCAAGACCACTGACTATAGTGTTTACTTGTGCCTTATAGTCATATTTGCAACAAAAGGAAATAAATGGCTCAGTGTCTATTAGCTTAGTAGCTAGTTCACAGTCCAGTGAAAACCACTTTTAATTAGTGCTTTTACAAGTGATGAATAGAAAATAATAGAAATTACATCAGATATCACTATTTAGTACTATTTAGGGACCGTTCATTTTTTGTCGGGGGGAGGGGCTGGTGGTTTTGAGGGGGGGTCACCCCTATAAAAACCTTGCTAGAGGGGGGGCCAGACAAAATATGAGGTATTGCGAAGGGGGGAGGGTCATGCCAATAAGGCATGGACAAGGGGGTGGGTCGCTAAATAAAAACTGTACTCAACTAGGGGGCCATGCTTTTTTTCCCTACAAAAACCACCAGCCCCCCCTCCCAACAAAAAATGAACGGTCCCTTATGTAGACCGGTTTTCAGAAGAATGGTTTTCGTTAACCAGTGCACGTGAAACAAAGTGTACTTATTAGAGTGTAATAATCAAATTAAAACAATAGGAAAACAAACGGAAAAGAATGTAATAATACTTTAGAAATAGGGTAAAGTGTATTTTATGAAAATCACTTTAACCCATGAAACACACTAGTCTTTAGCATATTTAGAACTATTACACTATAATTCTTTTGTTTTCTTTTGTTTGAATCTGACTATTACAGTTTAATTAGTACAATTTGTTTATCATTTACTGCATGTTTGCTATTTAAATGCTGCCTAGATTATTTTGTGCTTCTTAGATGTGTATTTCACATTGTTCCATAGTACTCTATCTAAGAGTTCACTTAAGACATGACACTTAAAATATTTTTGATGTATGGGTCAAGCTCTCCAGAGGTTGAATCAGCAGTTCTCTTGATGGCCTGGTACAATGGTGAGGAGCAAATTGAGCAGCATGGTAGTAGGGGATTACCTTTCTCTAAGCCACAATAGCAGATGTGAGGTTTTTCTATCTCTTTAGGTACATATTCATTCTTGCACTTCTTGTATGTTGTAATTGAGGGATCTTGTTGCTGCAACCAAACACATGTAACAAAGTCATGTCGCATTACTAGCCGCCATCTGGTTGTTAGAGTGAAATGTTTTGCATATTGGGAGATGCGCACATGCTTGGCCTCTCGGCCTTGCATCGTGTTAATCCCTAGACCAACTCCAAATTTTCTGAAAAGTAATTCTGTATGATATGGAATGGCATAGCCAACCGTCCAGATGGTTGGGGTTATGTTACTTAAAAGTAGGGAACAGGCATTGAAGTACCTGTTGCAACAGTGTTTCAGTTCCTTAACGACATGTTCATCTATAGCTACACGGCTAAACATACTGGTTGCATCTCTGAGTTGCAGACCAACGAAGGCAAACACACAAATCTGAAGATTGTCCAAATGGGAATCATCTTCTCTTCTGATGGCTTGTATCAAATGCATAAAGTTATGGCATAGTGTTCTGGTTTCCTTTCCAGTGAATCTGTAATTAAGGGTTCCCTTTCTTCCCTGGGAGAACCATTTTGTGACCTTTTTATACAGCCTTTTTACTTTAATTTGTTTCAGCATAGATAGGTAAGATGACAGCTGACAATCAGGTACTTCAGACGGATTGGTGCATGATGTTGGAATATTGCTTTTGGCCTTTGCATGTTCAAGTATCAATAAATTTAAATGCTGCCAAGCATTGTTAGCATTGTGTAAAGGCTCTGCATAAACAAAATCAACCAGCTTACCTAAAATTGGAACATATTCTTGCCTTGACTTTTCATTTCTTAGAAAGTCCAACAATTTATTCCTTTTTGTAGACTCTGCATACTGAGAATGTTCCAATTCCTCCTTCTTTTTTTCAACTTTGCCAGCCATTTTCAGTCTAAAACTGTAGTCCCATGGCTTCCAAGTACAACTATCTTCTGTACCAAGGGATCCATTGACTGTGTTCTTGTCCTCATTATTCACATTGCCAAACGGAG
>JAADYU020040000.1:0-17368 GCA_011763375.2 Heteractis magnifica
TCTTTTCTTTTCTTTTCTTTTCTTTTCTTTTCTTTTCTTTTCTTTTCTTTTCTTTTCTTTTCTTTCTTTCTTTCTTTTCTTTCTTTCTTTCTTTTCTTTCTTTCTTTCTTTCCTTTTTTTTTTCGTGTATTAACCAGCTGTCCATTTAAATTTATTCAGCGATGGTTAAATTACGTTCTGCATATCAACCAATCAGCGTCCAGGAAACTGAAGTCTATTGTTTCCCAGAGATACATATGGCGGTCGAAGGTTCCTAATGTTTACAGGTTTTGTCGCCCTGAGTTCATCAGGAATTGCGATCCCATCAACGGGAAAATGCCGGAGAAAGAAGCCACACTGCCTCTAGAGTTGTGGAGACTTGTTCTTTCGTATCTATCAGTGGCCGATCTCTGCCGATGTTCGCAAGTTTGCAAAGAATGGAGAGAGTTGGTCAAAAGTCTCGATAGTACAAGATGGAAGACGCTTTTTCTCGCGGCAAAAAGGTGGAGACATCCAAACTGGCCAAACACTTCTAAAAAAGAGCCTTCCTCCTGGAAGAACACTTATAAGGCTCACCACATAGCTTCTCAACAATGGATTAACCGAAGCATTGATGTCAAATGCTCTCCATTTTTTATCGCCTTGAGAAGGAGGCCCGAAAAGGTTATCTTGCATGTTGGTCCCGGCAAGAAATACTCTAGCATTCGTGATGCCATGAGCGCTGCTTCGCCCTTCGATCGGATCGTCCTACACCCTGGGATTTATGATGAACAGCACTTTTTAGTCTTGAAATTTCCAATTGAGATTTACGGAGAAGGGGAAATCGGAGATGTTGTGATTCAAATGACGATTGAACAACAATGTTCGACGGCTCGTTTGGTAAATGTTGTCGTACAGCCTGGAACAGGGATGTTAGTTCAAAGCTCTCCGGTGATAATGAAGGTGGGCCAGTATTTTTTTTACCATTTATCGTATAGAATTTGCAAATTTGTCGGGTCTTTCGCTAATCCCTTTTCACAATATTAAACATGAAGATCTTTCTGAAGATTATTCATATTTTTTTATGAATTAATCGAACTTTTTAATCAATAAAATTCATCACGTTATGTTTTTCAACTTTATGATGCTAGTAAAACTCATTTTTAGGATGATACTACAATAAAAATTTTTATTCATTGTCAAGAAACTATGAAAAGAGCCTTTTAGAATATTTTCCGAATACTTTTGAAACGCCTATATAATTTTTTCGAACAAAAATGTACATTACATTCCAAAAAGAAGAAAAATTGTCTTAAATCTGATATATTACCGGTTCGGAAAGTGTTCACTTTCGTCACGACACGACACAACACGACTTATCTCTTTTTTTTATCTTATTTTATTTTATTTTATTTTGCATAATTACGCGACCCTAAACGATTGAAACAAAAGCGAAAAGAAAGGAAAAGAGAAACATTTTTTTAAATGTAATCTTTTCAAAGAAACTTCAACCACTGTTAGAACTCTATTCTTTTTCGGGCAACGTTTTTAAAATATTCAAATTGTTCTGAAGTGTAGCCTAGTTACTGCATGAATTCGAACATTCATTGATTGCCAATGTGTTTGCTTCGACCGTTCATATTCGTCAATTGATGACAGTTTTGTGAATGGTATTTTGAAATTAGTCTGTCTTCCTCTAAATTTTTAACAAAAAAAAATTAAAGCCTTTTGCCAAAAATAAGATTCAGCTGCTTTTTTGAGATACCATATCAAAATTTTCTTTTTTTCACTAAGATCTGGTAATGTAATTCGCAATATTTATAAATACGCGCCACTGATAACACTGACTTACTGCTTCTAAATTTAAAAAGTTTTTTAATTGAACAAATATAAAACTTTGTCGCTTTTATGTATTAGTTACCGACTCACAGAAGTGGCCATGCATACTATAATCCAAGCTCAAAATATGACAATCAAGTGTAATTATAAAACATTCAAGTTATTAAAAAAGGAGAAAAAACTGAAAACGAGAAAAAAAATATTTAGTCAATCCATTTGAAAAACGACAAACGGCAGTATTAAGCTTATAAAAATCGTCGCCTCGCCGTAATGAAAAGTTAATTTTTTTTATTCTTACTCGCTAGACTGTTCTTAATTATGAATACGTTTAATATTCCAAGGTGTTAGAAAGTTAGTCCAAATTTCTTGCATAGCAGTCATTTTTCTCTGAGATGAAATATACTTTTCTGTGTAAATATGAACTCCAATTAAAGTGAATAAGTTTTACTTCTATTGTTTTGACTTGAAGTTGGAATCCATAAAGTCCTTGTCCGACTTTCACGAAATTAACTGACTGTAGTGTCAAGCACAGGTCGATTATGAAAATGACAAAATGATTGGGGTTTTCAAATGCGTTGAACTTTTTGTACTTCATTTTCTACTCAATCAACGATAGACACAACTGCGAATGAAAACTAGCTAATGATAGAAAATGTGCGAAAAATACTCGGTTTAACTGAGAGCGGATTTCGTATGAGTGGAGAAACGGCACGACAAATTTGTTGCCGTACTGTTGAAGTACCGTATACTTTTACCTTAGCCGTAACTACGCAATGTGTTTGGACGAAGAACACAAAAACACTGAATGAGAAGCCATTTCAGTGTTACTGCATACCACACCGTGTACGTGCTGTAAGTCATACCGTACATTTCACACTCATACGAAATCCTCTCTATCAAATATACGATTACACCGACCTCTTCTGTCTGTGATAGAGCGGCAGTTTTCTTATGAGTGGGAAACGCCGGTACTGACTTACTGCACGTGCACGGTACGGTATGTAGTAACATTGAAATGGCTTTCCATTGTTTTTCTTCTGAATCATCCAATCACAACGCTCAGTTGCGGCTACGGTAAAGTACGGTACTGCTACAGTACTGCTACAAATTTGCCGTGTCGTTTAACACTCATACGAAATCCGCTCTAAGCGAATTGTTTTCTTTAAATGAGTGTCCTGTTATTCCTATCTCTTGTTCTGGTAAATGTCCAGTAATTTTGCCGCCTCCCTATCCCCTCAATAACCAAAAAATTGTACATAGGAGCTATTGACCAAGCTTGTTCGGTCCGAATGGAGATATTGGTCGAGTTCTTTCGTGTTTGTATAGACCGAGCCTGTAGGACGAGGTCCCACACACGAAAAAAGAACGAGACCAATATCTCCCCATCCGGACCGAACAAGCTTGGTCAGTAAATGGTTTATTATAGGCATGGAAAACAAAATTATCGAAAACAGTCCGTGTAACTTTTGCGGAGAGGTCCGGATGAAAATATCCATACCTCTCAGTAACCAATCAAATCTGGACCGGCTTGCCGCATATGATAAAGTAAGTTACGTAACATGGACTGAGGTGTCTTTCTTCCTTTAGCTCATGTAGAGAAGGAAATAATCGGCATGAAAAGGCTAAAACAATCGCAATAGTTCGATCACCTTCTTAGTTTGACGTCCCAAAATATTTGAAAAAATCTTAGAAAGAAAAAACTTAAGGAAACTTATTAATGTTTCTATAATTAGGAGGGTTTTTTCCAGTATTATATTACATTTAAAAACGATATTTTATTCCCGGAAAGATGTACTAGGGGTAGTTCATTGATATAGGTATATGCCGCTAAAATTCGAAAATCCTTACACTATCTATGACAATAATATCTTGTAAGAAAAACATACCCTGTTCAAGACACAACCTTGTAAATTATAACCCTATCTAAAGCTCCAGAGTACGTAGCAGCGTCGATGATGGTCTTCAAATAACGCCGACACAGTTGGAAATTACGCGCTGAAAATTGTTTGGCGGCGAAATTAAAAAAATAAATCGGTTTCGCAAAAAAAAAGGAGAATTGAATACCCTATCTAAGACTTGAAAACGTTAGATAGTGCTAACCTATCCAAGAACGAGGACCCTTTTCAATACAATATCATGGAAATAATATGCCGTATCTAAGACCAAAATCCCAAAAAACTATACCCTATCCAGCGGAACATCCCCGTATAGGTTATATACGGGAATAAGCCCCCTTTCCCCCCCACCGGGTGATTATTCTAGGATCTAATGCGGATTTATCTGGTATCGGCCTGTATATATGACTTTGTTCCTAAGAAGAGTCTATTGAGAATGCAAAAGATAAAACCTGTAGGCGCTAAAGTTGTCACATTTAATAAGAAAGAGGAAGGAAGGCAGAATTATTAAAAGTAATCGATCTTTAAAGCAGCTGAACTAACACCCACAGCAAGAGCTCTGTGCCCGTGCGAGCCAAATCTATTACTCTCAAAGGCAACCTAAAAACCTAGGTTCTTCATGGCAATTTATAATGGGGATTTTTAATAAAAATAAGCAAGCACTACTCCTTCAAATCGACGCCATATCGTATGCTGTATTTTCGTTTGTAGAGATTTTCAGTAAAATTGCCATGCCGGGTCGCAAAATCACGAATAAAAAGCGTTAAATTTGAAGCCGCCTGTCAATTAAAAGTTGGAAATATAGTGATATATCTGTTGGTTTTGGTTTGAACAGTTAGATGAGATAGTTATTATATTGTACGGCCCAGCTAACCACATTGGCTTTTATTGGACTTAGTTTGAGGCGGTCTGAATTGATGTTAAAGTTCCGTTCAGTTTTCACTTAAAGAAACTAACGATTTGACGGGCAGCTTTGTCAGACTGCGAAAGCAATTGATCCTGAAAAAAAATCTCATATAAATTGAGTACTCGAGCTTTTAATGGTTATTGTTCTTCATTTTTGGTCGCTTCAGTCCTACGTTTATTTGTCTTCAAATGAAGGAAGGGTTTTTGACATTTGAAGTCTCAAAAGAATAAGTGTGGTTTAGAAAACTAAAAGCTCAATCCGGAGTACTCCAGAAACGCCTCAAAACTCGCATGGAGTTCCGCGAGTTTTGGTGTATTATTTTTTTGATAAATTTCAGACCATGTATATGAAGGGAATGCTTTATCTTTTCACTAAGTTTTGCTTTTTCTTCGTATTTTTTAACGTAGCTACACCTTGAGTTGGTTTAACGACTACTTCTGTGGGGTGGAATAACGAAGATTAGTAGATGGAAATATGGAAAATATTAAAAACGAACGATTCTTGGCTATTTGCCATAGTTTCATCAATATTAAAGAGAATCTGAAAGATTTTTTCTCGATTGAACTTGTCTTCGAGGCGTGAGCGTCGACACGTACGTACAGGTGGACTGAAAGTTGACAGTGACATCTGGCGGATGGAGTTCGCGATATTATTCTTGCGTCGTATTTGAATTGCAACTTTTATTTTATCCGTAGATGAGATCAGTAAGATAAAACTTAAGAACAGAAATCATTAAATTAAAAACTGAAAAAGGAAGTCTTTGTGCAGCGTACAGCTCTGAGAGTAACCACGGCGTAGATGCCAAAACGTATGAATGTCGCAAGACGAACCTGTACAGTTACGTAAGGATCTGATCCTTCTTAAAAAATATAGAAATGTGATTATCCAGATAATGAATAAAATGCTAGTCTTTATGCAGGAAAAACAGAAACGTTCGTAAAAATATCGAAAGAAAATGTTCAAAACAAACAAACAAAACAAATAAACGACTGCGGTCTCGAAGCTGATAGCTTAGATAAATAACAGAATATTTTTTAAGTACAGATATTTTGAAGTAGAGAAATTTGGCAAAGAACTGGTGTGTGTGTAATAAAACATGCCGATTTCTTGAAATCTGGTAGAAGTACAATCATTTATGCAACAAATGTAGCAAAAAAGACCACACAGAGGAAAAACTTTTAATAGTTCCGCGTATTTCTTTCCAAATAAAACTTCAGAATATCTGTACTTAAAAAATATTCCGTTTTAAAATCCACATGCGTTTAGTGCCGTTTCGCGTTTTGAAAATACTTTAAAAAAGAAAGGAAAAGCGGATAGAATAACCAAAAGAGACTCCGAGATAAAATGATATTCGACAAGATGTGTCAAAATATAAACAATTACTACCAACGGATTTTCAAAAAACTTGAGTTTTGTTCATACACTCAGCGTTAGATTTCTGGTTGCGTCTGGCATTGTCTTGACACGAGAGCGTTGATTTTGATGAAGTACATAACAGCCAGTGAGTGAATATATACGATTCAAGTTTTTTTTAGCCAGAGCGTGCGAGTGAGAACGCTTACATGCCCTTAGAGAGAATAAGTCTGACAAAGAAAAGTGGTCGTCTTGTGGACCACTTGACAGTTGTCGACCTAAATAGACGGCTTGCGTAAGAGAGTTTACATATAGTTCACGAAACATGTTGAGATTTGGTATGGCTGAAACAAATTGCACGTAAACTAGTCAAGGTATAGGACCGGATTTAGGGCCCGTACGAGTCGCGGTTAATGATTAAGGAAGGAAAGTTTCACTAGGTATCTTGTTTACTTTTCGTTTTCGGTCTTCCACCTAGAAACGGCCGAGGACTTTACCTCAACGATTTTATTTCTCAAGATGAGCGAGTCCAAATATATCACCCTCGTATATTAGCTTTAAGGGTCGCGAATTCCTTATTTCATTATGACGTCTCATCAAAACAATCTATTGCTTAAATGCTAAGGATCATGGTCGTGGGAGGGGGACAAAACAGTAACAACACAAAAAAAATTGATATTAAATGAGTTTTGTAGACCGTAGAAAAGCAGTAACAGTCACCAAATACAGTAAATATTGTGTATTAAATATCAGTACACTTTATGTTTGAAAACCAGACAATTTGAGAATAAAATTTTCTTAAAATCTTCTGTGCCCAGTAAAGAAGGGGGAGGCTTATTAATTACCCTATTTCATTATGAGGTCACGGCTTGTTTACTAGGGAGACAGACGTCCACAACAATAGAAATTTGAACAAATTAAGAATAAAGAATAAATTATGGAAATAAATAAAAGAGCGAGAAAAGTATATTCCGTGTACGATTCAGCTACGCTTTCCAATTTGGGAGTCGCTAAGAGTGACGGTCTCCATTCTCCATCTCCATGGTTGCAGATGACGTCATTTCTGCTATCTTGGTCGAAATTAACAAAGAATTTGTCGTTATGTCTTTGTTATTCCCGTCCATCGTGTAGGATTTAAAAAAACAATTTGATAGGATTCCTATAGGGCTTATCTTCTGTTCTGTCTACATATGGCCATACCATGGTGGCGTGCGGGCAGCCTTACCGCAGTCATCATGGCTGACTTTTCGATTAATTTGATTAAAATCCAAAGCCGATGCGTTTTATTACGCAAAACACATCGATAATTTCAAACCTTTTTCATTTTCTTTCTTCCCCAGGTTTCTACAGGCCATATCCAGGTGGACAACTGCGTCTTCGAACAGGGTCACGTCCAAGTGTCGTCACCAGGAAGTGTTAGCATTCGTTACTGTAGTTTCAATCACTCGTTCATTATTCTACGATCAGTGGGCTTCAGTCGCGTGGAGAATTGTGAATTTGTCACCGATGACACCTCTGCTGTCATCATCGAAGGTATTCCACCAATCACGCGACAGAGACCCGTCTCTCGACCAGTGGAAGGCTGGATGCTCATCAATGGCATTGATTCGTTAGGGTTAGAAGACTTATACGACCTGTCAATCTCTCACAGCTCAGTCAATTCTAAGAGTAAACTTAAAAAACCCCTCAAAGACTCCACAAAAGAGCCACCATCAGTACCAAAGAAAACTAAAGGTGGCAGCACTTTTCTCAGAGATGACACACAATCTAAAGGTAACCCAGGCAACCACGTTATCATGGTAACAAACAGTCACAGCTACCTTAATTCTGTGAAAGACGGCTCGGAACCCCATAAAGGGAAGTACCAACTAGACACTCAAAGTCGTGACGTAATTCGGTCGATTCACGGTTGCGTAATAAGAAATAATTATTTCAAAACATGTAAAGGTGCAGTGTTAGTGCGGCGGCGTGGACACGCGTGGATCGAGTGTAACGAAATGGCGGGGATCTCTTATGGCATACGTTGTATGTCGGGCGCCAAAGTCGTGGTGTTGTATAACATGATAAACAACTGCGACTCTTCAGGGATATTTTTCCGCGAGAGATCCCACGGACTAGTGGCGGGAAACGACATCTCTATGAACAAAGAGGCGGGAGTTGATATCCGAAGTGGTTCGGACCCCATTCTACAGCACAACAGGATACATAGCGGGAAAAGGTCAGGCGTGGTGATATTGGACCGAGGAAGAGGTCTGATACGCGATAATGATATTTATGACAATGCGGAGGCTGGAGTGTATATCTTGTATCGTGGGAACCCTGTGGTCAAGTAAGTAACCAAGGAACAGGATTTTGATGACCCCTCCTACAAACACACACAGTTCCCCCATATACCACCCCAAAACAAACACAGTTCCCCCCACGTACCCCTAATACACACACGCACAGTTCCCCACATACCCCGCAACAGACACACAGTTCCACCACATACCCCCCTCACCACCACCACAACACACACGCACAGTTCCCCACACATTCCACTGAATTTTACTTTTTTACTTCTAAGGCACAATCGTATCTGGTCAGGACAAGCTGCGGGAGTCGCCATCACGGAAGAAGGTCGTGGTCACATTACCCACAATGACATATATGGAATGGAATGGGGCGGAATCGACATAAGAAATGGTGGGAACCCTGTGGTGTCCAATAACTGGATACGTGACGGGCAGGCAGATGGAATTGTTATAGGGGAAGGAGGCAAGGGAATCATTATGGATAATGACATTCTGGGTAAGAATATTAGGGCGCATTTCGTCGGGATAAAAAAATTTTGTCGTGGCTCTAACATGGCTTCCACTCTCATCCAATTAGAAAGCGAGAAACGCACGCCAGACAATCACATCGCAGGCACGATTCAATAGCCATAAATAGTCGTAATCTAAAGTGATTTTTGTATCACGTGTCCCTTAGTAGGGGAAAAAAGGTTTCATAACTTGCGCGCGGACCGAGCAAAAGAGGTTAATGAGATTTTTATTATATGGCAAGGCGAACACAAAAATAAGGTTGGTGGTCCGTACCGTAAGTTATGGACCGCAAATTGGCCAATGAGAGCACGTGAAATTGCCTTGCTATATAATAATTTTTGTAATGTTGTTTTCCTTTTGTTTGTCTGTTTGTTTGTTTTTTGCTTGTTTGTTCTTTTTCTTTTTTGTTTGGTCTGCTTTTATTTCTATTTTTGCTTTAATGACTTCGTCTTTTCGTTTCCTAGGCAACAGTGGATGCGGCATATGGTTACTCACGATATCCAAGCCTGTTATTTACGAGAATCGCATCGGAAAGAGTGGAGATAGCGGCATATCTTTTGTTAGCAGCATTGACGTCATCCACGAAAACCAACAGCTGAGCTCGCAGTTCATTCAACAAGAACAAGATCAGGTCAGATATAGAACAGTTTTCGCATGACTGTGAAGAGCTCGCGGCACGGTCAGTACCGTAAGCGAGCCTTGCGTCGACCGTGATGTTTTCTAGAATCTTGACGTGCCTTGCCGTGCCTTGACCGTGTCACGACCGTCTTCGTGCCGAGAGCTTTTCAGATTCATCTAAAATCTGTTCTAAAATGTGATCAATGTTGGTCTCAAGCCAAACATTGTACTCCGCTTGCAAAACATCTAGTTCTTTGAGGTTTTTAGCGCCTCTGTAAGAAACCCTTCGGCCACAGGGATCCCAAGCTTGATTTTCGTGAATGTTAAAAAAAAATAGAGAAAAATGAAAATAAATATACTGTTAATTTTTTGTATAGGAGTTGGGCTCCCTGTGGTCATGTCTTAAGTAATCACTTGCTTTTGATAGATAAGTAAGGATGGCGTGTCTTAATATAAGTGTGATATAAACACATTTAGTATCCACCAAACTGTGGGCTATCACAAATCCTGCATTCTGATTGGCTACTCTACTAGGGGGCTATTCGTGATAGCCCATGGTTGAGAATGAAAGCACCGGTTTTGAAAACAAAAAGAATGGTAGCTGAATCGCGATTTGCAGACGTTTCTTATTTTAAGTTTGACCTACAAGTCGGTGGATACTAAAACAATTAGACCTCTCGCCCTCACGGGCCACGAGTCAAATAGCCCACGAGGCCGTATATTTCTTCTGGTAGTGAGGAACGAGCGACAGAATTTTACCCCTGGGTTCCCGAGGATGAAAAAGGTCAAACTTTAATAGTAAAAATAAAAATAGCAACGCATTGTACTTGAGATCCTCTATGGCTTATCTACTTCGTCTTCTCCACTCGAGACCAACTTGAACAAACCAAAACAATCCTCCAGAGAAAACCCTCCAAACTGAAGAGCCCCCTACAAAGATTTTTAGGCTTTTTAAATCTACGCCGCGTGTTTTTTCGTAATTTTACCGACAGTCCGGCAGGCTCAACTCGAAGGATGATCACTTTTCACCATCTCCAAAGTAGGAATCAAGTTTTGTTATCACAGACAAAATGTGAAATGACACCCGAAGGGATATTTACCCTCTCCCGAAAAAGGAAAGATCGCCAAGAATATAATTAACAATTAGACCCCTCGCCCTCATGGGCTACGGGTCAATAGCCCACGAGGCCGTATATTTCTTCTGGTAGTGAGGAACGAGCGACAGAATTTTACCCCTGGGTTCCCGAGGATGGACCTTTTTGAGTGAAGTCCCAAAAGTATTCAAGCGCTCTATCAAGCTCATTTTCCTAATTTTAATGTAGGGGTCTCCAGCTGAGCGAACAACTAGCTGCGCAAAGCATTGTTGGATAAAACGTCCGGCCCTCACTCCGCTTTGCTTTCAAAATCATTTCTCGCGTGGTTTTTGGATAACACAAAGATAGATTTCACTCTGTTTAATAGTTTTGGACTTTTCTAGGCCTCAAAATACATCGGATTAAATTTCCAATTGTTTTCAGGTTAAAAATAGTTCTTGAACATAGGGCCGGCCATGAAAAATCACAATGGACTGTGATTGGTTAGAAAATTTATTTCCGCTCAGCTGGCTCGGAGCACTCTTAAAGTGGAAAGGCTAATTCAAGGCCACTGTCTTCATTTGCAACTTTGCCATGTTGAACATCAGATTACGCAATATGAAAGAGGCGGTAGGGCTGTAACACTATCTGCCTCTACCCTTCTGTGGTGCCTGTAACGTGGAGTAAAACTTTATTCTTTCCTGCAGGAACAACTACTTCAGCCTTTGTTTTACGATGAAGACTTGACATCATCGTCGAACTTTGATGATCACGATCATACTTTAGATTTCACAGGTGGGTTAGCTGTGGTCAGTTTTAAGCCCTAATCTGCATGACAGGTCAGTTTCTCGGCCCACATGTCGAAACCTCTTGACTTGACATTATTCTGTGTTCTAGATTGTATTATTTTTTGTTACTTTTATCATAAATCACTTCCTTAGCCCTGAATTAGTCACGTTGAGACTGTTTGCCTTTACCTGACCATGTACCTCTTTTCTTTTAAAGCGCGTCGATTCCAACGCCCTGGTTTAGTCTTGTCAAGACATTTTCACTTGTTCTGTCCCTGTGTTTCTTATTGTTCATCATGAGTCAGTTTCTATGTCTTGATGTAGTTTTACCACCAGAAAACTTGAGTTTACTTGACTTCACTAAGTGCGCATGCGCCGTTAGTCTGAATTTATTCACGCTCTAAAGCAAAATGGCACCTTGACCCACTAATAGTGCCAGAGTTTTGGATTTTACTGGTCCGGGTGATGTTAGACTTTTAAAAGTGTCTCTTAGTGCTCCCCGTACGATGGTACTCGCCTTTCGTTCCGCTCAAGGCAGCCTCGCGCTTCGCGCTCGTATCCACGGACAAACGAATACCTGACCATGTACCTCTTTTCGAGTACGACTTTTGGCAAGTCTAATGTGATGTAGATTAATATTTTGACTAAAGCGCAACTGCGAAAAATCGAAACCTCAAAGCCACATTCATGAGAAAATCTACAGCGTACTGTCCATTTCGCCTTGCGCGGGTATATGAACTTTTATATGAACTTTTATCTGTACTTCGCGCATTTTGTCGAGTGCGCGCAGTTAGGACAACTTGTTTCACAGATAGTTAGAAGAGGGTATTTAAGCATATGCATAAACTTGATAAGGATTTCCGGTTTTGTCTCGTCAGGACCCAGACCAGACAAGAACTACGCCACCATAGATAAGAATACCATATACGATAACGCTGGCCACGGTATTTACTTCTGTGCCAATGAAGGGCTACTGATAAGGGACAATAGTATCCACAGCAACAAAGGCTGCGGCATCAGTATCACTAAGCCAGCGGACATCACCATCCAGGATAACAGTGTTTGCAAAAACGAGGGATCGGGCATTTTCATCGAAACGAATTCTTCTGCCAGTGTCCATGGCAATGGTATCTATGGTAACCTTAAACATGGGTTGCATATTTTAGGAAAAGGGATAATTCGCGAGAATGACGTGTTTTCGAACGTGTTGTGCGGGATCCAGATCTGTGGTCCGGGAGATCCATTCGTTACGCGCAATCGCGTGCAGTCCTCGAAGCATCACGGGATTGGTATCATGGAGAATGCGCGCGGATTTGTGGAATGGAATGATATTTACGAAAACAAAGTGGCCTCATTGTACCAGCATCCCGAAAGCACCACACACTTGTACAATAATAATGTCATTCAAATAAAACTTGCTGAGTCAAAGACGTTCTGTACATACGATACGGAATCCAAGACGTGTAAACTCGACGAATCTATTGTGATGGAAGGCGATTCTCCCAAGCCGAGGCCGAATTATGTTAATAAGTTAAACGAAAAATCCAACAAGTTGGGATCCTCTGTTAATACTTCTGGGACAATGAACATTGTCTCCCTTTACACGGGCTGTCACGGGAGAACACGGTTTTGCGTGATCTCTTAACATCGCGTCTATTTGCACGGGTTGTCACGGGAGAACACGGATCTGCGTGATCTCTTAACATCATCTCTGCACATCTTCTTTCACAGGAGAACACGGTTCTTTGTTATTTAGTGAAAGCTATAAGATTATTATCTTGGTTTAAACAGTGCAAGTGCAATATTAAACGAGAAGTGACTAGGTACTTCTATTCTCTCATTTCAATATGTACATTTATCAGATTGTGAAATACTAAATCCCCATACAGAAAAAGTTAAACAGTTTAACTTCCAGTTTAACTCCTATTTACTTTCTTACAAATGTAAGAGGATATCTTGGAAGACTTGTTTCTAATATATATCCAAAATCAAATAGTGCCCAACCAGGGGCAACTAAACAGGCAGTTTATCTTTCTCATGTGGCAGCCATGTTGACTGAAACAGTACATTTTTGCCCAGCAAGACTTGCATTTGGGCAATTCAGAATGAGTTTCAATTTCAATGGGTTTTCATTCTAACTATGGCTGCCATGTGTGAAAGGTTAATTTATTAGGTTAGAAAAATGTCTTTAATAAAAGATCTAGGTAATATCAAATTGATAGTTTATCGCAGTAAGAGGTTATGGTTTGGTGTTAGTGGAACAATGAGATTGACCTGTATGCTGAAGTGTGACAGGCAGATTAGGGACATACTATTGGTACAAACAGCTGGTTTAATGAATACACTCAGGATAGCTGGCCCTACTGTACTATAAGGATGCTGGTGATACTGTTTTACTTCACTTCTGCCATCGTACATCCTCACTTCTAGCATTGTTCTGCTGTTACATGTATTTTAGTGAAGATTAGATTTAGAGTATTAAATTTTGCCAAGGTGTACCAAGTTAGCCTGCGTCAATATTTCTTGGTTTGCTTGTGATGTCACAGCTGCATGTTGGATGAATTTGACAAAAGGGTCTTGGTTTCTTTTGTTATATCATCCAACATGGAGGCCACATCTTTTGTCAATTTTGTTCTCTTGGGAATGATTGAACCGTATGTAGGCTCTAATGGATGAGGGAAAGATGGTCGGAGCCTATATATACCCTCCATGTGAGCTGTTGGAACAATATCCAAGTGGTGGATTAACATAATCCACCATCAGTACAGAATAAAGCCCTCATTAAACAGTACAGTCATTCTTTAAACGAAAAACAAACGCTTACCAAACTGATAACTTGAATCTTCTTGCAATCCAATATTCATATAATGCCACTATATATATCGAAAGACAATTTTAGTGAAAAGTTTTTTAAAAAAATTAATTTCCATTGTTTAAAATTTATAATAATTCATGTGAAAGGATTTTGCAAAAACAGTCAACCATATCAATGTGAATATTAAATACCAAAAATTGTTGAAAGAAAAAACCGACAGACATCATCAACTTGCATTTTGCCTGATTACCTGTGAATTTGAGTGTGATTTACAGGTTTGTGAAGATTTTGGGACTCCTGTGTACTAAAAAGTTGCGAGTAACCTAAGAACGAAATAATTTACTTCCGGATTAAGCCGGAAGTTCGTATTTACATCTAGTCGAGGCCAAAATATTCCCTTGTATGCTATGCATTATTTTTTTGGCCTGAGAGAAAAGCGTATTTATTCAGCCATTTGAAATTATTTTCCATCATGCCTGGGGTAGAAAAATACATCTTGAAGGTGAAAAAGAAGTTAATGTCTAACGACCTTGAAGAAAAGAAGGTAAAAATTCAATAAATAATTCGATAAATTTTTAAAAATGTAGCAACGTTGGCGCGAGAAGATTTGCCTTCAAGCTTAAAACTCGAAATTTATAACGTCTTCGTTTGGGTTTTTTGTTTTAGATTTTGAAATATTTGAGGCACTTGGACCAGCTAGAAGTTAACGTAGACATCTTAAAGGTAAGAGAGGATGTATTTTGAATCGCTAGGAAGGAATTTTGTGGGATAATTTCAGCTGTTTTGATAATTTTCGTTTTGAATCACGTCTGTACAAACAAAGTACCTTCAGATTTGAATTTTATGTTTTATAAGTCAAGTTATATAGTTCTTGTATGAAGAATTAATTTTATTGTCAAACGTTTGAGAATTCTTAAAGATCTCGTTGTAATATTTCAAAGAAAAAATATTCTGTAATCTGAACATACAATACAAGAAAATTTATTACAAATATCCTTATTATGTAAATAAGATTATATAGCAGAGATGTATTGGCTATTAATTCTTTATATTTTGTCAATAAGTTTTTTATACCAAGATATCATTATTCACATTACAGAATACGGGAATTGGGAAAATAGTCAATGGCATGAAGAAACATGAAGGGATTGTTTCCAATGTGGCAAGTAATTTGGTCACGAAGTGGAAAAATATTGTAATTAATAATACAAACACGGAAATTACCAAGCAAAATGTACAAAAACCTTCACATTCACTGCTGCCGCCAACAGCAAAATTAGGAAGGTCATTATTGAACAGTGAAATAGAATTTGAACCATCTGGCGAACAACGAAACAGAGGAAATGAAAGAAACGGAAGGGAAAAGCAAGAAAGTGAGGGACAAAAGCAAGAAAGGGACAATGATATTAAAACAAAGGTATGGGTCAACTCACATAGCGTTTATTTATTTGTGTCTTTTAAAATAGATTTTTCCTTAGATCAGCATTTTGTGACAATTAAATGATAAGTAATTTGCTCATTCACTTGTCAATATTTGTCTATAGGTTTCTTTGTTTGCAGCATCCGTTTTCACTGTTTTTGTCTAAGGAAGTTACTAGATAAAAAGAAAAAGTGAAAGAATTTTTCCTTTAAATGAAAGGAAAAACACAGACTTTAAAGTGGAACATTTGGGGCAGCTCAGCATTCGAACAAAAGCAATAAGACACAGCTTTACTCATAATGTTTACATACATTACATGGGAATTTTTTTCTGAAGGGAATTTTTTAATTTCTGTCCTTTGCCTTGTCAACAAAAAAATTTTTCGCTAACACTACATAGCATTACGTTTGTTGGTATGTGTGTAACTCATTTCCGGGGTTTTCCCCCACGTTTCCTGCATTTCCCCTCTCCAGGAAGAATGCTAAAACCATGTTTGTATGAAGAAATTTAGTGTTTAAGTTTGAAAGCTAAAGAATGATACATTATTTTTATATGTTAAGTAAGTTGCTTTTCTTATGGACTGGTGCTGACCTGTAGTTCCCAGAAAGTTTTTTTTTGTTTTTTGTTTTTTGTTTTATTATCAAGAGTAGAAGTTGTCGTTACTCACTACTTCATTGAATCAAGATGGGCACAAGTGTAACTTACTGCACATAAAATCAAAACTGAAAGTTTCTCAATCATGCATGATAATTAATTTTTTGACTGCATTATAATTAGAATGCCATAACTACATGTGAATGTTGATTTTTTTCTCACCATTAAATATAGGTACCTTCTCTTCAACTCTGTGATATATCATTTGGTTGTGAAATAACCAAGGAAAGTTCCAAGCGTAAGAAAAAACATCGACAAAATCCTACCACATCAACGTCGTCATCATCTTATTCTTCACCATCGTCAACAAGAGAAAACTTATCTTATCACCATAATAATCAAGAATTATCAGATTACATGAGCCCATACTTACCTCCTCTACCAACAGTAGCATCAGTTAATGAAGCACTTCTACCAGATATTCAACCAACATACAAACCATCAAGATTACCCTTGTTTGATGACTCTTCTCCACTCAAGAAAAAAGGAGGTATCTTATAATTAGCTGAGTGTGAACATTTACATATATTTCTGTTATAAAGACCTGTGTAGCAGCCCTTGTGATGGCTTGGGAGCCAGAAGGGAGGGCTCCCAATTCCTATCTCATCTCAGCCTTCCCTCTCACCCTCCATGCTCCAAGACCACCCCAGACCACAAAGGCCGCATGCCTTTACACAGCAGGTTACTGATAGATGCTTTCAATTGGTATCCTACACACAAATCATTTTAATTATACTAATTTTAAAAAAATGAGATCAGAGCTAGGCTCAGTCTAACCAAATTGTATTGTGATCATAACCTTCAGGAGACATTGAAAGAACATTTGTAGGGGAAATCAAGTCAAAGAAATCGAAAACACAAGTCTTCTCAGGCAGAAAAAATCCTGCATCTTGTGGAAGTAAGTTGCCAATGAATTGACCCGTATTAAATAGAGAATAATACATGGGCGCGCGGAGATATGGAATTTATCTTCGAGTGTTCAATTTGATATTTCACGAGTGAGCACAGTGAACGAGTGAGATATCAAATTTGAACACGAGAAGATGTAATTCCATGTCTCCAAGCACCCATGTATTTTTCTGTTTATTATATAAACTACAGTGTTTTCAAGGATTTCTACCACTGAATACTAAAATTTGATTGGTTGATATTTTCACATGTGAAAAGTATCGTATTTTTACGTGTGCTGAGATACGACATTTCTCAGTGGTAGAAATCCCTGTAAAACACTATAGTTTATATAA
>JAADYU020040223.1:0-10175 GCA_011763375.2 Heteractis magnifica
CAGCCACAACAACAACAGCCACAACAACAACAGCCACAACAACAACAGCCACAACAACAACAGCCACAACAACAACAACAACAACAGCAACAACAAAACCAATAATACTGATATTGCTAATATCAATGGATGTCTCGTATAAGGTACCTGTAACAACATCGACAGACTTGTTAGATGGGCCACAATAAAGCACTTGTGGTGGTGCCTTCTCTTCACTCGCGTCTCCTTTGCTGTTTTTAACTTTGTTCTCTGAATTCATGGTTGACTTCAACTTCTGATTTTGCTTGGCAAACCAGTAGGCAATATGTACTCCAGTCACAGTTTTGCCGGTCCCTATAGAAAAAAAAAAGGGAGTTAATTAGAAGTATAGAACCTCACATCGTTAAATAAAGCATCAGAGATATTTGCAACGCAATAGTATCGTACATCCTTAACGGGTAGCTTTTTCATACTACTATCATAATGCATGTTCTGCCGTGAATGAATGAACGTTTATATCCTAAATAATAATAATAAAATAATAAAAGATTTTATTACGCAACAGATTAAAAATAAATAAATAAATAAAATAAAATAAAAAAAGGAAGAAGAAGAAGAAAAGGAAGAAAGGACGGAATAACTATGTTAGAATATAGTTCATATACCTGGTGGTCCTTGGATGAGCGAGAAAGGTCTCGTTAAAGCCTGTTGAACAGCTTGCTCTTGATACTTGTTCAGTCGATGAAATGTCGAGGCTTTGTAGTGAAGAGCAAGTGACAATTGTTCCCCAGGACTAGGAAATGTTTCTACAAGTATGAATGCAAATGCAAATATAACTTTAGTCTTTTTGATACTTGATCCCCAATCTAGGGAGACTTGGCCAGTATTTGGACATTTTCATTGAGAAGTCCGCATATGATGCCTCATTAGGTAGGCTAAATGGTGGGTGGGGACGTTGATGTAATACATTCCTACCAACCACCCATGTGCTGAACGCTTTGGGTTACAGTGGTAATCTGTGAGGAATCTCGAGTGAGAATATTCGATGAGTTAAGTAAACGTACCGTTTGACGAACTTACGCCAAGACAGATTGCTTGCACAAGATCCGAAGAATTTTCTAAATTGCAATTCAATGCTTCTATCATGCGCCTGAAGAAATAGGAAGAGAATGCGTTTGTTGGTTCACAGTTTTCATAAAAAACCTGGCTCTCCTTGTTCCTACATAAGTGAATTTTTTTACCCTAGAATAATGGTAATGTTGTTTGCAAGTGCAAAAGAACAAACCTTAGCGGCAGGGGCTGGTAAATGATTTCCATTTCACAATCTCTTTTGGTTGTGTTCAACAGCTCTTGGGGAAATTCAGATGCCATCTGATGAATCCTGACAGTAACTGATTCTCGATTTTTACTTGGATCGTCGAGTTCTTCCACTTCTGGCATTTGAACAATGCCATGTCCTATCCACATGCGTGTTTCTTTGGTGACAATACTCGCCTCGGGTTCCAAATTTTCTAAAATTGGAATTTTAACGCATGCAAGGTCTCCATAGTGGAACTCAATTTGCCGAGATTTGCAATATGAATTCATCAGAGTGAATTTTCCTTGGGTTGTACCGTCTTTTTGGCTCCACTTGACGGGCAAAGACTTCAGAATGAATCCATCACTCTGAGCAACAGCCGCACTTGCTGCCTCCATCGCAAGAACCGGACTCCAAAGTCGAATATATTCGTCAATCGATTCATATTTGACTTTTGAAGCATGCTGCTGGGTATCGAATGCAAAGCATCTGCAAGGATGCCTTCGATGCTCCAAGCAAATACAAAGACTAGACGACACTCTAAACAGCTGGATATTTGGACAGAGCATTCCGCGGTACAATTGTGAAGATATTTGAAAATCAACCATGTCGAACTGTTTGAGCTTCATAGTTATCTCATGGAAATGACCATCACCGCTGCTGTCCACAGTGTCATCAAGACGGCCAAAGTTAGGGTGTTTGTAGACGTCTCTACTTTTGGATCGGACTGAGTCCTTTTCCACTGAAATTTCTTTCACTTTCAATTTCTTTTCAGTATGTTTGACTTGTCGTAGCAGTTCATCTGGCCTAGATTCCTTGAGGGCATCTATGATTCTCAGCCAAGTCTTCCCCTCTATCTTGTGGACCACATGACCAGCGCGGAATGAACCGCCAGCAATCATCTTCTTGATTTTGTCAGCATCTACCAAACGCGTGGGATCTTGATTTGGGGAATCCTGAGCATCGTTTTTTAACGAATGTCCAATATATATTCTCAATCTCCATTTCAGGGTTGTTTCCGGCTTGCCATCATGGCTGTCCGACTTACAATACGGCGACAAGTCATCAAACTTAATCTTCTTGTGCTTGCCCAGGAAATGGTCTTGATCTGGACTGACTGGGTGAATCGTGAAAAAACGGTTCTCCAAATGGTCTACGAAAAACACACCCACCTGGTTCTTTTGTTTCAGTGTAGACGCAAAATCGATACGCTTGAATTCCTTGCTGAATTTGTCTGAGGTGTCTTTGAAATAGGTTGCCCTTCGACAGAGTGTTCCCATCTCATCTTGGTCTAATTTCTTGCTTTCTTTGGGACCATTTCCGGGTATCAGCGTCAAAAGAAGGCGATGGACTTCAATATCTATGTAGCGTCTAATTGGTGAGGTGAAGTGCACATAGTTGCTCAGTCCTAAGGAATGGTGTTTCGTGTCATCAGAGCAAATATACTGAGATTTGGTTTGAATTTTCATGAGCTGTAGACGTACTACTGCAAGTTGTGGTGAGCACAACGGGTCACAGATCAAGCGTTCCACTTCTCTATGGTTCCCCGTGTCTGCGGCTTTGCATATTTGGTCCCAAAAGTGTTCTTGAATTTCGATTTCGTCTTCCTCCTTATCTATCCTTTCTTTACTTTCGGCCGTGATATCCTCGCTCCTAAGGTGTGGCAGGAGAGCTGGAAAGCACTTGGCAAGTGAGCCATAATCAGTAGCCCACTCGTTGAGACGATGGACTTTCGGCTCCAATTGTGTGCGGAAAGGAGCCACACCAGCATTTCTACTGGCCAAGAAATCACCAACAGTATGATTTGCAAGAATCATGAGCTCTTCGATAAGCTCGTGGGCATCTGTGTTTTCACGGTTACTAGAGTGATCGAGCGAAGCTTCTCTTAGACGTAAACTACGCATTTTCCTGATAAGAGGGTGGATCAGCAATATCGCTTGACACACACAATGTGGTATGTCTACTTTCCCGCTTCTCTTGTTTTCTACATCTATTATCTCTTGCGCTTGAGAGTAATTAAGTCTACAACAAGAACGAGTAACTGTTCTTAAAATTTCCACATTACTGATAACCTCTCCTTCTCCGTTGAGGGTGACAAAAACTGAAACCGTTAAGCGGTCCTTCTGAGGCAGGAGGCTGAAGAGATTTTCACTTAGTTCTGTTGGGAACATGGGGATATTGTCTTCCTCTTCAACGTCGGGATAATACGACACACCTCTCTGTCGTGCTTCGCGATCCAGTTCACTACCACGGCTTACATGAAAGCTTACATCAGCAATGTGGATTCCAACCTTGACGTTTCCATCCGGAGTCATTTCGATTGAAATAGCATCATCCAAATCTCTAGATTCTGGTGGATCGATCGTAAATGCATCAGTTACCCTCCTCCGATGTTTCAATTCACCTTCTGGAATTTTCAAGGTTGGCGGGAATGATTGTTTAATTTTCTCTTTAATGCTCTTGCTGAACGACTGTCTAATCCCGCATTCAGCGAACAGGATCTGTTTACAGTGCTTTATTGTATCGTCCATCGGAATGGTCCTGACTGCAATCCCCAGAGGACAACTGCAGTCGCTTCTCCATTGAAGAAACTCAACTACAAACAAGCACTTGTTCTCTATCACCTCTTTTGTCGTCATTATTTTCATCGGCTTGCCAACTTTTTCTTCGAGGGTTTTTCGTTTCTTGTAAATTGGTATGATATCTTTGAACATCTTGTCACTGAGGTTTACTATCCTTGTGACAGATTTGTTGATGGGCTTCATAAGTGAAGGATTTCTTAGGTCGACCTTGCACACATACTGCCGCTCACGGGGACTCATAATGTGGTTCAGCACACCTTAAACAGAAAGCATAACTGGATTTTAAAAAAATATGGGATTAAAAAGGCGCAAGGAAAAAAAAAAAACAATCAAAAGAAAAGATTCTCACATTAAACATCTTACCCACAAGAACACCGAAGCCTCTATTTTCTTCTTGATCCTGACTTTGTTGTACTTCGACCACGACGTTATCTAGATCAAATGCGTGTCTGATTGATCCTTTGACTTCTATGTCAGGCTTTTCCTTATCTGGAATAACAAGGTAGGCTGTTCTGGATCTTTCATTTCTTATATGAAGCTGACCTGCATGGTATCTTGATGGATCGTTTTCAAGCATATGCATAAGAACTTCAGGCTCAAAGTTTTGCTGTCTGTAATTAGTCATGAAAATCTGCTGTACTCGTTCCGATGGTCTCTCGTAAATGTCTAACAGCTGGATTTCTGTGCGACCATAACGTGTACGAATTTGATAATCACCACGCAGAGATTCAAAATTTAAGCTCTGATTGGGCCTTACTGAAGGCCATTTTGGAGTTTCTTTTACATTCGAAGGGCACTTGGTTAAGGCGGGAAACTCCTCATCTGCAAGAGCATTTTGCTGCAAGTTTTGATGGTTCTTTATAAATTTACAAAGCTCCTCGATTATTCTGTCGATATCCATGTTCAGCACCGCTTCGTCTTCTAAATCGTCTTCTGCACAGCCATAATGATCGTCATCTGCAGTACTACCATCTTGAAAATCACCTGAGTAAGAAGACGCTTGGTCTCCATTGTCCTCTTGTTCTTCTTCTATGAGCGTACCATTGTTTCGAATGCTGATGGAAGAGGATGCTGTCGATTCATGATTTTCACTTTCTGTTGCGTTTTCAACATCTAAATGCTGTTCTTCTTCGGCATCGTTTTCCTGAGTTTCTGATTTTGGAACAAAAGATGGAGCTTCTGGGTTGAGTTGAATAGTAGAAAAGTGGGCTTTTATATCTCCACTCAGTTCTTCCCATGTTGTGCCATTTAAACCGTTTAGGCAATAACATTTGAATATATAATCATTCCAAAGATATGCACATTTTCCTAAGGTACACAAGGCAAACGGGTCACCTACAACAGCCACCAGGGACTTTGCTCGAGTAACAGCAGTTATCAAGAGCTTTGGGTCGGAAAGAAATTCCAAAGAAAGTTCTTCACCAGACTGGTTTGGGGAATCTTCAATAGATTTCCATGTTCGCACAGTACTGATGAACAAAGCTCTGTATTCTCTTCCTAAAATTCAAACAGGAATGAAAACAATGACGTTAAATCGTTCATTGACAATAGACCTTTCCCAAATTCGCTTGGATGATCACGAAACAATGGTTCCAAGTCGATTGTTTTGTTTATCAAGACCAACCTCGACTTGAACCATTGTTTCGTGATCATCCAAGCAAATTCAGGTCTATTATACCAGATGGAATCGACGAGCTGTTTTTGAAATTTCGGTAGCACCAATACATGTATGCCTTGTATATCTGCCATATCAAACTAGGCTTTCTAACATTACTTTTAAGTTCTATTTTAAATTGGCCTAATTGATAACAGGCATTTTGCACTAGCCAGCAATGTGACCACAACTCTTAAATCAAGCATCAACTGAACTGAATTATACCTTGTACATTATGGATTGTTTCAACCTTGACAGCACCCATCCTTTTTCTTCTTAATTCACCACGAATTGCATTTATCTAAGGGAGAAAAAAGCATGGAAACTATGACTTGGCAGCCCCTACAATAGACCTAATCGGCTAACGCGTTGCTATGTACGTTTCAACCCAATTCAAAACCTCTGGGAATAAGAGCTTTTGTTCCATTGCGTTTTCACGTGCTATGCAAATACAAAAGACAAAGAATCTTATTCCCAAAAGATTTGAATTGGGTCGAAACGTACATAGCAACGCGTTAGCCGATTAGGTCTATTGAAGGTCAATAAGTGAATATCATAGGAAGCCAACGGTGGCACACTGTACCCCCTTCTCCATGGGTGGTACATTTTGTTTTATGCATTATGCGATTTTTTGCATTATGCGATATTCAAAGCTAAGACTTCAGACCGACTTAAACAAGTCGAATATGATAATTACAATGATATGTTAGAGGGACCGATCAGAATTTATTGTCCGCCCTATGGAACTCTTTAGTGATCACCCCTCATAACTGTATGCGATCCCCCTTACTATCTTTCGTTGTTCTGCTGATTCCCACTACGTTCTCTGCAAAAGCTTGTGATCCTCCCTAATTCCTCCTATTCCTCAAAAGCCATAACTAATGACCGGACCCTAAATAGACCTTTTTCTCCAGGTTGCGCGTGCATCCAAACTTGACGGGCCACTAATCCGAAAAACGCAAATTTTATGAAATTGACAAGGAAATTTTACATTCAACGAGGAAAATAATTAATCTTATACAAATTTTTCGAAACATTTCATAAAATATATGACAATTCTTAGCATAAAACTTGCATTCTGGCGTCGTGGCCCGTCAAATTCCTTGGATTTGGATGAGCGCGCAACCTTGAGAAAAGGGTCTATTAGCTCTTCTGCATAGTCTTCATAAATCTTTCTTTTTTCATTTTCGTATGCTTTTAATTTGGAGAGAGCTACCTGGTATTTATCCGCCCTATACTTCACTCGACGTGGAAAGGACTTTTTACCTGGTATTTATAGGGAGCAACAACTGCAATTTCTTCTTGGTTCTCTCTGCCCCAACATTGTGGCCATTTCTCAATCAGTTCGCCTACCCTCTTTACGACCTCATAAACTTCAGACGAGTTTAAATAAGAGTTGTCACTTTGTTTTTCGTCTTTGCCTTTCGAGGAGTAGAAAATCAAAGGTGGAAGCTCAGGATGGGCAGGGACATTGCCTTTCGCAACGATCTCTCCTCCATAACAGTTGTCCGAGGGAAATTTGAGGATTTCGGCGTTAACGCGGTAGTTTTCGAACAAAAAAAGTACTTGTTCGTTTCTGAAAATTTCGTCCTTCGATTGGTAGTCATCAAAAAGACGTTCAGGTAGCGACTTCTGTAGCCCCCACCGGCGAGCAAATGGCGAGTACACCTCTGGAGACATCTGTTAAATAAAATTATATTTAAGAATAAAAATTAAAACTGTTCTTACATATTTAATCGGATATAAAACTTTTGATTTCCCAAAATTACCTGCATGTGGTCTCCCGTGAAGACAATCTTCGTGTTAGGACCAGCGAGTGCTAGCGGTATCAAAGATTCTGTTTCCCAAGTTTGCGCAGCCTCATCTATAAGAATGTGTGTGAAGAAACCATGGTGCACGTTAAGCTTGGTCAGAAGTTCAGCGGATACCAGCGTGGTAATGACAACGCGATGGTCGATGACATTTCTTCTGGTTGGCATCAAGAAGGCGCCATCTTTAATCAGCGCATATTTCCGAGCAATGCTAGAAGTTCTATCGACTTGCGTCTCGAGGGCGTAAATGCGAAGAGGCTTGGCTGCATGCATGATTTTGGCATTTCCACCAAGGTATTCATCGAGCATTTCCACATGGATGTCGGCTGCTGAGTTGGTGTGTGTGCAAAGAAGAACACGATTAGTCTTCTCTCTCATCAGGTATATCACAGCTTGGTTTAAAGTGAAGGTTTTTCCTGTCCCAAAAGGACCAAACACTACAAGAGGAGGAGAAGGGGGTACCACTTCTGCGATGGCTTGAATGACGCGCTTCTGACAGTCATTAAGGCGTGGATCAACGAGCCATTCCCAAGAACTAATCATCTACAAGACAAGAAGCAAGACACAAGAAGCTAAGAAAATGAATCAAACCCTAATCACATTCAAGCAATAGTGATCAAAAAGGGGAAAGAGTATTTTATCTGATATTTAAACACAGAGAAGTGAGTTGAAAAAAAAAACGTTTTTTGTTTTTGGTCCACTTCGAGGTGTTGGGATAGAGGATGAAACACTACTTCTAGAGTTTGATCTAGCTTTTCAAATCATGGACGTTTTTTTCTGAAGACTATACTCACATGAACTGCGAGAGGGCATTGTTATATCTAAGGTGGCAAGGGTGCTCGTCGAAAATTTTGGAAATGATTCCTTAAAAGGCATCGTATCATCCTGGTGGGCGTGGCAACAGCTGATACCAAGAGCAAGTACTAAGAGGTGCACGTGTAATTATTTTGATTACAGACAAATGTGCACCCCAAAAAGGAACCGGCTATTTCTATTGGTTTTTGGTAAGACGAGCACCCCGCCCCTTTTGCATGTGGGAGTTCCCCCGGACCAGGACGATCACACTCAATCTATAGAATTTGGAACATGCACGGACTACGATGCCTATGATGTAGCTTACCTTTTTTCTTATGTGTTGTTCAACGGGGAACAGCTGTCGTGCTTGTGTGTACCCTAGGCTGTCCACCGCTTTATGCATCAGACAAAGAATGCCGCGGTTTAGGTTGAATCTCATCTCAACATCAACGATGCTTTTGTCATTGATCTGAAATAAAGAATATAGTTTATTTCATCACTTAAGAATAACTATCCGATATCGTCACGTGGTCTTTACCCGCCATGCTATTGAGTGGCAAATTTGCATTCCAAAGTATAGAACATGATGATTACTTACTTTCAGATCCTTACAAATTTTTGGTGTCAAGGTGACGACTATCTTTTTGCCACTGTAAATCAGGTTTTTCTTCTTGCCATTTTCCGTAATACTTGGCAACTCATATCTGCAGTTTGACTTATCACGTGACTGGACCCAAATAGTCTGCACATTTCTTAAACAAACTCTTCCCGCCATGTCGTCAGGTGTGATTTCATTACAATCCAGTTCAATTAATCCAAGAAGCTGACCATCAACTGCTGCCAACATACCATCGACTCCAAGATCTATGTGTTTCATAGCGTGTAGCTTAACGGTTTTTGGCGTAAGGCTGAAAAATAGAAAAAAGTAGTACTGTCTTTCTCGCTGACGTTTTACAAATTGAAGTACCCTTACTTGCGCCTTAGTCGCGACAGGGGTAAAGTTACGTATTTTGATACGAGCAGAACTGCCCTCATAATGAAACAAGTAAGTTTCTTTCCGACAGCTTTTTTCACGTGACGTAATTTCTCATCATGATTTTCTGAGATTACTTCTTTTAAAATTGCTACATATCTGTAACTGGTCAGGTAAATTACCTTGAAAGAAGTTCATTCATGTGAAGTTCTTCTGTAAAAAGAAGCTGGTGCATTGTCTGTTTGTAGGTGTTTTTTCTGATTTTCCCTTCAACTAGTTGAGCTGACACAATTCTCTCTACATTCTTCGGCAAAGAGTAGGTCGACATCAATCTATCCTTTTCGGGATCTGGGTCGCATCTAATGATTTCCATGTCCTTATCGTCCCAGGGACGCGTTTCGAGATTGACCGCCAGACGTCTTACAAAGGTCAGTTTGTCGAGCGTTTCCTTACTCCCAACATCGATGTTAAACTCCTTCTTCAGCAGAGGCTGACCAACAAACTCGAACAAAATACGCTGAGTAAAACTGCCAAACACTGAAGCTTGAAAGGACACTGTAACTCGAAATTCAATCACCTTCATTTTGGAATCGAAAACAAGTTGTTCCCGAGGTATGTGGCAGGCGTTCAGCTCTTTGGATAACATCTCAATTGCTCTATTGTTATTGTCGAGACCCACAACTTGCATCTTTGTAAAATGGAAGTTGTGACGGTGACTTTGCAGTTCAACGGCAGGAAGGCCTGTTTTTACCTGGAAAAAACAAAACAAAACAAAACAAAAACAAAACACTCTTATACAATTATATATGTAATATATCATGTACATACTATATTTTATGTATTTGAAAAAGGGTTTCCCTTTTCTACATAACCCTTTCTATACACTGCTTTCTTAGGACCCATAAAGCGTTTCATTTCGGCTGATTTACATCATTTTGGGGCGATTTCCCTTTGGTGCAGTTTTTCATTTCTTATGAGACAACGCCTGTGTGCAGTGAAGGATAAGCTATTTTATTATATAAACTACAGTGTTTTACAAGGATTTCTACCACTGAGAAATGTCGTATCTCAGCACACGTAAAAA
>JAADYU020040334.1:0-10174 GCA_011763375.2 Heteractis magnifica
TCTTGAAGTTGCTGGTTTTGACTAATGACTTAGTTTTTTTATAATTTTTATATATTTTTTGAACTTTGTTGCAGGCAACTTTCAAGCATAGGAATCTCAAAGGTATTTCTCCAGATATTGAGATATCTTGATATTTGCTGTACGTTATTTGGGTTTCATTCTGTAAGGTTATGGTAGGGTGCCGTTATTCAGATTGGGTGTAATGCTGTCATATTTCAGATCATGTCATCCTCTTAGGAATAAGATTCTCTTTTAAGCACATCCTATTAATATACATCCCTAAGTTTTGCTGATAGAGGAAATCTTTTAATAAATTTTTCCTTCTTAAGTAATTGTTCAGGGAAATTAGGGGATAATTGTGTACCATAGTGTTGATGGAGACTCACTCCTAAATTTTTCCCAATTTGGGTATTGTAACAAGATGATATGGAAAAGCATTACACCAAAGCTGAATAGGTCCACAGCAGAATAGGTCCACAGCAGTCATAGAATCCCACAGCTCAAACTCATGCGCTTATTGGCTATCATGGAGGTGGACTTTAATGTGGAATTCAACACTGAAAAGTTGAATTCAATGTTACACAGGTAACCCGCATGTTGAGCTCAAAAATAAATCTCAGTATCTCTGCTGTTGGGATTCAATGAAAATTTGCAACTCAGACAATATTGTTTTTCTCATGAAATTCACCATGAAATTCCCTAGCTAATAAAATAAATTATTTCATAAATCACTAGCCCACCACGACCTTCACACTTACACCACTACCCATGTCCTTATCACCTGTGGAACCATCTAAAGGTGGTGGAAAGATGAAAACAGCTAAAAGTAACACTCACTATAAATCACAGCTTAACACTGATGATAAAGATGAGGTAATTAAATTGTCCATACATGTGAAATTTAATGTAAGGGACTTATCATTATTTAACAGTGAAGGGCTACTGGAATAGTGACAAAGCCCCTAAAAAAATGGATCCTCCCTTGTCATGTGAAATAAAAATATGACTGTCACTAAGAAGATGGGTAAAATGCCATGAAAATTCCCCAAGTCCAGTTGAAAAAATATGATCCTCACTAAACTTGCATGAATAAAAATGTACATTACCCTCTCCCCCCCCCCCAAAAAAAATCTAGTGCCCCTCCCTCTAGTGCCTGCTAAATAATGATAACTCCCTAATTGTATTTTAACTCTTCATTTGCTTTGTGACTGGGCATACTGTCTAGCATTGTTTCTCATTTCTCTGAAAGTCAAAATAATAGATTTAAGAGTGGATGTCTGTAAATATCGACTATAGCGTGCAGAATTTTAACATTTTTCGACAGATATTTTTTGTTTTTTATTTGCAGAAATAAAACATACTCAATATTTAAAAGTGATTACCATCCTCTTATTTCTTGTAACTTTACCAAAATTGAAAAGTGTAAAAATGAACTATGAATTTAAAAAGCAACTGATTTTTTTATTTTAAAGATTATTTGCCTACGTTTTTACTTGAATAGTGTTGTTATATTTTATGTCTGTTGAAAAATGTTAAAATCACGAAATTCCGTTCATTTTCAGCAGAGTTAAGAATTTTTAAAGTAACATGTTATTTGCATAATTTCCACTTGGTCACCCATATTTCCCTTCATGTGGAATTATTTTTGCAAAACTGTCTTTTTTCAATCAATTTTCTTCAAAACAACAGGAAAGGTATTTCAAGATATCGCCTTTTCAATGTTAGCAATTTAAATCTCATGGGTATCAATAGCATGTTAAATATTTTTTTAAATTGTCGCATTGTAATTTCCTTGTTGGCATGAAATATGCAACTTAGCGTGACTACTGCATGCGTTTGGAATTTTCATTGTTCGGGATCTAAGTTACCCAAAAATTTATAGTAGAAACATTGTCTTTATACGGGATTTTTGTTTTATTGTGCTAGGCATGTACCAATTAGGGTTTTTATCTCCTCAATTTCATCATTTTTTGGATGAATGAAAATCTTCAAAAACGTAAAAAAGTAAAGATTCTAAAATATTGGCATTTTACTTTTTACCACCAAGCAACCCCTGAAAATGTTCAGTGTTATCTTATATTTATGAATCACTGTATTAATTATTATGATCAGATAATATTAAAAGGCGACCTTTTAACGACAAGCAGTTTTCAGTCCTTAGAAAGGGCTTCGAAAACAGTCAAACCAAAAAAGCTGCCATAGGGCTAAAAAGAATTTTCTTTTGAGGTAAGGGTATTTTTTACATGAATAACTCACCAGAACTTTAATTTTGGCCAAGTTTGAGAAATTTCAAATTTACAGACATCCACTCTTAAAGACTTTGGTACACACAAGATTAGTGGTAGTAATTCTCATTAGTGTAGTCACTTTTATTGCAATTGAATTAATTTTGTTGTGTGGTTTTTATAGGTAGTGAATCCCTTACCAGAGATTACATCTGCTGTTCCACTAAGCATTCCTTCTAGTGCAAAATTACCAACATTTTCATTCTCACCATCTTCAACCTCTGCTAAATCATCAAGTATTACCACAACTAGCAAAATGGATTTTGTGAGTATTTTTATCAAAACTTGTCTATACTAATCCTTTATTTATTTTAACTTATGTTAAGCTGTTTCTTAAAGTCAAAACAGTGTTAACTGGTTTCCTAGTTTCTTGTTTCCTTATTTTTAAATCTGGCAAAACATTTCCCTGTATCTTGTAAAAGAAGTGCAAAAGACCTCTTTTAAGCTTTCAAAACACTAAACAAAAGTTACGCTTCATTCAAAGTAATGCTCAAAACCATAATAAGACCTGCCTTCAGTGTATTATTAATGTTGGCAACTGAAAAAAGTCACAAAAGAAAAGTCAGTTTAACAAAAGACAGATACATGTAGACAATTTCACATTTTTGAGCTGTGAAGCATGATTTAGCAAACCTCAGTTTCATTGCCTACATCTTTTTCAAGGACTCAGAAGTGGGCTACTCTCATTCTGTTTGCACAGAATATTCTTTTTTTTTAAAATTAGGACTCCATGAAATTTTTTGATTAGATATTTTCATGTACTTGTGCAGTATTTTTATCACCAGATTGTTTATTTCTGTTTTTACAGTCATTTGTCCCTCCAAAATCCAAGTCAACTGACATAACTTCAAACAACTTTAAGTTCTCCATACCAGAGACAAAGGCTTCTTCTTCATTAGCATCAACATCAAATCAAACATCTCCAGATAGGAAGGTAAAAGAATAACCAACAATAATTCCTGTACAAAAATCATTTTTATTCATAAATCATTTGTTATTATTTTATTCCTAACACAGTCTTGATTATTGAGTAATTTGCCTTTCCAGAGTGCAAAGAAAGACTGGGCATGAAGTCTATTCTGTACCCAAAGTCATTCCCATAATCTAGTGCAAGATGGTTGTACCTTCTTGATCTTTTCCCCAAATTCAGCCCCACAATTCTATGAGACATGAGCTCCTTTCCAGTCCGCCTTTGTACTTCAGAAAGGCAAATTGGCTCAGACATCTGATGAACATGGCTAATATTATAATTTTCTTTCATTTCAGACATATTCCTTTAGTCTGCCAGCTCCTGTAACCAAAAGGTAATGTCCAGGTTTAGCTATCTGTAGCCCATGAATAAAACACTTTTGAGTTCTCATAAAAGATGCAGAAATAAGGAGCTTTGTGTTTAAATCATGTTTGGTGGTGCAAATAACTGACATTTCTTTGACTTTTTCTGTTGCTTAAAAGTATATTTTTGAGTTAACCACAAACAAGTCATAGAGTAAAGAGTGATAACAAAACACGTCAAAGAAATGTCATTTGTTTCTTGCCACCAAGCATGATTTAGCAAAAAGCCTTACATGTGCTGTGAGCTATTGGCAGGCCCTGTTGAACTTAGCAGGTTAATGCCATACCAATTCATTTTTGAAACAGAGTTGGATATCACTCTTTTGCTGGGCTTTGATTTTATTTGATTTTATTCATCATTTATTTTTTACAGTGACACAAGCACAAAGAGTGATGATGTCAAAAATACTCCACCAAAATCCTTGCTGGATAAATATAAGCCTGCTGAAGGCTCTTGGGAATGTGAAACCTGTATGATAAACAACAAAGCTAATGCTACAGCTTGTATTGCATGCTCAACAACTAAACCTTCTCTAAAGGTGACATTACCAAGCAATGACTTGTTTAAGAAGTTTGCACCAAAGTCTTCATCAAAGAAGTCCAGCACACCCTCTGTGACAATGTCAGATGATTTGTTGAAGAAATTTGCTCCTTCGAAAGATTCTTGGGAATGTGAGTCCTGTATGTTAAACAACAAAGGAAGTGATAGTAAATGTGTGGCCTGCCAGACACCAAAACCAGCCTCATCACAGTCTACAAGCAAATCTGTAGTTTCACAGTCAGATGATTTGATGAAAAAATTTGCTCCTTCAAAAGACTCTTGGGAATGCAATACATGTATGGTAAATAACAAAGGAAGTGATAGTAAATGTGTAGCATGCCAGACGGCAAAACCAAGCTCATCACAAAAAACAAGTGTACTAGTTATATCAAAATCAGATGATTTGATGAAGAAATTTGCACCTTCACCAGATTCTTGGGAATGTAATACATGTATGTTGAACAATAAAAGCAGCGATAACAGGTGTGTTGCATGCCAAACACCTAAACCAGGAGGAGAGTCCAGTTCATCCAGTTCATCAGCTAAGTTTACTTTTGGGACAGGAACTTCTTTACCAAATAAATTTGCTCCCACACCAGGATCATGGACCTGTGATACTTGTATGATAGTCAACAAACCAGATACTCTTAAATGTTTAGCATGTGAAAGTGCAAAACCAGGTTCTATATCTACAGGAACCATTAGTTTAGCAACAGGACTTACCACAACTACTAAACGTTCCTTTACGTTTGGTGGAAGCAGTGTAGAGTCTACTGCAAAAGCTAATTTCCAGTTTGGAGTAACTTCTACTTCTAAATCTGATTCTTCTACCCCTTCAGTTTCTTTTACATTTGGCTCTAATGCTGAGGACAAGTCAACCCAGCCAGTTTCATTTGGTGGGCAAACAGATACTAAAAAATCAGAATTAAGCACAGATGGCTCTTCATTCACCTTTGGTACTCCTGTAGCTAGTACTTCAGATACAAAAGCATCAAATTCTTCAAGCACTGCACCTGGGTTTACATTTGGTTCTAGTGCTGTTAATACCACTTCAACCAAACCAACTATTCAGTTTGGCATCAGTGCTGATTCCAAGCCATCAGAATCACATCAAAAAGAATCTTCAACTGTAGAATTAGGATCAAATGCTACATCTGGGGACAGTCAGCCAAAAATCAAGTTTGGAACTACAATAAAACCTGATGAAAAGAAAACAATGCCATTTATGTTTGGAGGAAATGTGCCTGCATTACAGTTTGGAAATGGCTCGTTAGTCAAGGAAAGCACTCCTACAACAAGTGAAATGCCACCTAAAGGTACTGTACTCCACTACTTGTGTTTTTTTCTTCAAAGGTTTTTATTTTCCACCTAGGATTTATCAATATTATGTTGTTTTGGCAACTTATTATAAATGCCATGATAAAATGCACATAACAACACAATCTGTATTATCACAGCTTATATATTTACAATTTGTAGTACTGCCAAGGTTCATCTACTCTGTTTTATAGATAATTAAAGATAGTTTTAAGTTATGGCTGTTATCATTAAAGTGAGACCCTATGAACACCTTGGGATGATGGAGTTTGTAGATTTCATTGTCAATCAAATTATAAGGGTTAGTTTCACATGCTTGACCAATCACAGAAGACCAATTTGATTGACAGCTGTCAGGGTTTTACCGGATGCAGGATTCTGCATCCTATACACAAATAAATATTGGAATAGGACTCCCAAAAAGAAACAGACTGCATCCTAAAGGACGCAGAAATATCTTTCATATATACATTTTTTAATTATTTAAAACTAATCATGTACAGTAGAAATCCAGTCTTTGACAATACAATGTTCACCATCTTGTTCTTGTTCGCCATCTTGGACAAAATGAGATCTGGAAATGATAAACTCAGCGAGTCGCCAAATAGTCTGGGGAGAGAAGCGTGCTTAATCAAGCAAGATGGCAGCAAAAAGACAATATAATTTTTGAAAGAAACAGATATATTCCCTGGGACTCATTTTTTTAACTGTGGACTCCTAAAATATTGCGTTGGGAGTCCAGTGGACCCCAAAATGAATTGACTCAGGTAAAACCCTGCAGCTGTCGAAACGGCAGTCTTGTCTAAAACTTTAGAGTCACACTTCAATGATTATGGTTATAATTATCAAAGAAAAGGCTAGAAAGTTGTCTGAAAGGTTAAATGAAACCTTTTCTTCTGACTACATTTACACCTACTTTGAAAATTCGTACTTACACATTGTTTGTTACAAAGCAGGGTTCAGAGGCCTTGAAAAGTCCTTGAATTTCCACCAAACCTTTCTGAGTATTGGTTGATCCTCCTTGAAAATTTGAACTAAATAATTTCAGCTATTTCTTTAAGGTTTATGGTTTCTGAGATTCAAAGAAGTGCTCTTTATAAGTTTGTTTTTGATAGCATAAATTAAACAGGCATGTTGCCCAAAAATTGGAGCTCAGTTCATTTATTAATTTACAATTGGTACTCCCCCAGTAATTCACAAGGACAAAGTCTGGTTTGTAATAGTCAGGCAGGTTTTTCAAAGATTAAAGTTGTAGTGAATACCTTGAAAAATAAAAAAATAAAAATCCTTAAAAAGTTTTTTTTTTCATAAAACCTGTTCAAACTGCCAAGGTTAAGGCACTGCATATAGTTTTACTTGTTTGTAGTAAACTAAAGTGTACTGTTGCTCTTGCAGGAAAACACTCAACTATTGCAGAGGCTGCAGCAGCAGGTTTGCTCCAAATTCCAAAATCAACGACACCAGTACCTGTAGTTGATCTGACCGATGAGGACTCAAGCCAAGGTAACTTGTTGAGGGAATTGTAAAATGATGCCACTCATGAGGCAGTGTACTGTTAAATTATTAGGGTTCCCAGTGACCTTGAAAAGTTAGGGAAATATTGAAATTTTTCAAGGTCAGGGAATCATTAGGGAGTTTCAGTGTTCTGACCAGGAATTTCTTTCAGGGGGTCAAAGGGCTCACCAATCTGAAATTTAGGGGCCATTTAGAAAACTGGATGGGCCATTTCCAAAATCTTAAAACAAAGAATAATAATGTTTTTTGCCAGTAACTCTGTTGCAAATCTACAATAATTTAAGACAGTTTTATCAGTAATGATAAGACAGTAAAGCTGTACATGTATGTCATTATTTCTAGTTGAAGTTGTGCAAATTACATGTCAGTTAATGCAGACTAGGCCTAGACCTCTTGGCGAGTTAAGTACAAGATGGCGGCTATGTTCGATTCGTGTCGTTTTATGTGGACTTTCACCTTGTTCATTGACAATATAATGTGACTTTTATTATTTCAAAAGTACTCTAAATCTTTTAAAACTATCAGAAAGTATTCTTTAGATAATTCATGTGCTATTGGGGGCGCATAAAGTTGAAATTTGTGCGCCATTTCTGGTTTTTATGCGCGAATCCCACAATGGCGCGGCCTGGTCAGAACACTGGAGTTTTGTATTTCATCAGGGAAATTATAAAAACCTGCCAAAAGTTGGGAAATTTGTGAGCCAGCAGATGGAAAGAAAACTTTTTTTAGAAATTGGGGTTTCCTTTGGAATTTTGCTAAAGAGATCTTGGAAATGTATATAACCCTTCTTGTGTTCATTGAAGTCAGTGAAAAAGGGGATTTGGTCAGTAAAAAGTTGGGGAATTTTATTTTACCAAGAGAGTGATGATGTACCTGATAAAGTATGATAACCCAGTCCCAGTCCAGACTTCTATTGCTGGTCACATCCATAGCTTACTTTTGATATTTTGGTTGAGTGATTACACACAATAGGATCTATATTGAGGCTCCAGGGAAACAAAAGAATAATAACAATTATTTCATTGTTTCCCAGGAGCCTTGATTCAGTTTTTATTGTGTGTGATCACTCAACGGAAATATCAAAAGTGGGCTATTGGCTGCTTTGATTTTCCTGATTTTTCCCTACTGTACATCAAGAGATGATATTATGCATATATTGCATACTCTGAGATTAGATATTATGTATATAGAGATTATACCACTTTTATAAAAGGGCACTGCCATTCAGAGTTGTCAAAATAATTTTAGGTTAAGTATTTGAGAAAATGAGCTGTCTACTTTAATAATGACAGACCAAATATGTCTATTCATAAAATTGGGATGCCACCTAGCTTACCCTTCAGCTACTGCTTGAAATTGTTTCAAAATGTTGGCTTCTGCTACATGTACAAGTGTTGTGATGAGGACAGTATGATTGCTGCAAGCTTTTGCTGTATTATATTAATCCAAGATAAAAAGCATTAACAAGACCTAATAATTATAAATGTTTCTTGTTGTTTGTTGTTTGTCTACAGATAAAGGTACAGCTCCTCCAAATATTAATTTCTTCCAGTCAGGAACAGCACAATCTGCCAACCTGATGTTTTCAAGTAAGTAATTCATGTTTCAAAAACTGTCTTTTTTTTTCCTGAGATGTCATTATTCTTACTTTGGGTAAACAAGAGAAACATCAGTATTTAATGATACATGTAGAGTGGTTTTCTTATGACTGTGAAACTTCAGGGTACGTTGCAATGTCGTGGTATGAAACTGACAAAATTGATCACTGCTTGTCCAATGAAAATGCTTTGACATGGCACCATTACAGCACATCCATGTCTTTTTTACAGTCATACGAAATGTGCTTTAATCATTAATAATTTAGTACTTTATACTTTTTTTCTGACAAAAATCTAAATCTTCCATGTTTCAACCACCAGCAGCATCAACAGTGGTTACAGCCAAGTCTGAAACAGCAGGCTCAACAATACTGCCATCCCTTCCTTTTGCTTTTGGAGCAGCATCAGTCGCTAAACCAGCAGCTGAACCACCCAAAGCAGCTTTGCCTGCCTTCTCATTCATGTCAGGAGCATCAAACACAGCAGTCCCTGCAGCTGCTGTCCCAGTGGCTACTGCATCACCCTTTAAATTCCCTACTTTGGGGTCCAACAATGAAGCAATGAGTAACCCCACAACATCCTCTTTAGTAACACCACAGTTTGGTTCTTTTGTCACTCCCCCTGCAAGTACATCGGTTCCTGGATTTCCAGCAGTCCTAAACACTACCACAACAAGTGCCAAGTCAGCCGCACCATTTCCATTTAAAGCAACAACAGATAGTGCTAATGGAAAGTTTGGAACATCTGCTCCTTCTGCTGGTGGATTTGCATTCAGTACACCAGTGTCTAGTGCTGCTAGTGGCTCAGGAATTTTTAATTTTGGTGCTACCAATGCTGTGGCCCCTGCAGCACCCAGTGCTTCATCTACTCCTTTTGTTTTTGGTAGCCAGAATACAAGTCAACTAAAAGATGGCTTTGATTTCACTGGACCAACTCAGGTAATGGCCCCTTCTGTCCTTTTCCTTTAATTGCTGTCCCTTCCAGACCTGCTAGTATTATCAAATAGTTTGTTGGCTGATTTGTGGATTGTAAATTCTCTTTTCTTTTTGTTAGAACCAAACAGCTCTATTTATGAAGGTTATATTGTGTTAATCTAAACTTTTAATTTTTTAACAGTCTTTTGCCTTTGGAGCTGGTGCAGCTGCCACTCCCAATACTCAAGGTAGTCTCGCTCAACATGTATCTGAAGAGAGTATGGATGCCGATGGGAATAATAACAGTAGTCAACCAGCAGGTAAGAGATTACATGATCATCCTTCTCATCATGCTTACAGTAACATGAATTCATAGATAGCTGCTTAATTACAGTGAATAATAACAACAACAACAACACTTTGATAGTAGCACTTTAAGGATGTTTGCAGGCAAATAAAGTTGCATTGAGATTTCCTTGATTTTTTTGGACAAAATGCATTATATTCTTGTTCAAAAATAAAATAAAAAATGGGGTCACTGTATTCATTTTTTTGCTATATGCCATCAAAATAAGCCCGCTGCCCCCCCCCCCCCCCCTCGCCACAACACCCCCCTATTCAAGATATTTACGCCTTATCACAATGATTTAGCACAAATACAATAAGTGCAAA
>JAADYU020040445.1:0-10169 GCA_011763375.2 Heteractis magnifica
CTAAAATGGAGGTTTTTCGGTTTACACGCGTGAAAGTTGGAAAACATGACGTTTCGGCTATGCTGGTGATAGCCTTCCCAGTGTCGAAAGTTTATGAGTTCACGATCAATTTTACGTGGGATCTCGCCTTTTCGAACTCAGTTGATTTTGTATAGCAGTCCACTTAGTGCAAAGAATACTTCGTCCTTCCAAACAAGTTATAGTCATTATATTTGGCCTGCTTTATCAACTACTGTTTTTTCCACAACACGTAGATTCATCTCTGTAACAGGTTTGAAATAAAACAAAACGATTCAAGATAATGTAACGTTTGATACTTAACTGAGATCCTGATCAAAAAAACTGGTTATTACCACCAAAAACGAAAAATTAAATCCTATTTCCCGACTGTAAATAAATAAAAACATTGGTTCTAGCACAGGATACATTAAAGCCATGCGGGCTTAGCCTCGCTTTGACGCCGAAATTAAATATGCGCATATTATATAAGAAGGGTGAATACAATATTTATGAAGATGATTTTTAGGAGACGATTTTTATTGAATTTAAGTTTTATAAAGTTGAGATAGTGTGCTCACTAACACGAAAAAAAAAAGAAAAAGAAAAAAAAAAAAAAAGAAAAATCACGAAATAAGGTCTTAGAAGAAGTTTATTATGATCTTGTTTTCATTTAAACTTTTATCTAGATTGGGCTTCCTGTGATTTTGTTTATGCGTGGGCCGCCATAATAACCTGCTCTCCCCTGACCAATGTCTTCCTTGCATGACCTTAAATGGTAATTCACTCGAAAATAACATTCTTGGACGGTTGAAAACATTACATGCATGCACATACGCCGAGTACCGGAGTCATACCGGAACGTCAAGAACTTACATTAACTTTTTAAAAACGTCGAGACAATTACGACTTAAAGTTTACCAAACTTTTTGAACACATTTATCGCTTGAGGATTTGTGAAAGTCTATATATTGACCTTTCATTTTATATTTTTATTTCTGTTAAAGCAATTTTTGATCAACATAGAGCCGCTGAGAATTTTTGAATTTTGAGAAGAGTGAGATAACTAGCGGATGGCATCAGATATGCTTTACAGGAATAAGATATTTCTACGCCAAAATATTACTTCAGAAGCTTGTTTCACATGTGAATATGGATAAGAGAGGACAAAGAAATGATAAGGTACTTAACTGGTAAAACTTATTTTGGATTCTAGTAAGAGGATTTATCTTACTGCGAAAACCCTTGTATCGGGACCGACAACTTCAAACTTTTACTTTGGATTTTGAGTTTTTCTGCGTTAGCTCCCTACTCTTTATATGATTGGTGGATCAGAAAAACCCAAAATCCAACTGAACGTTTGAAGTTGTCGGTCGCAATACAAGGGTTTTCTATTCGCAGTAAAGAAGTTTGATTTTTGCATCTAAGAAAATCATTAGGTTGCAACACAGACGCTTCAACAAAATATTCCAAATTTTATTACATGAAAATAAGTTATTTATAACTGTTTTTACTAGAAAAAAATTAAAAGTTTTGACAAAATCTCCTCAGCCCGATAACTCAGAATCGGCTCTTGAAGTATCGGAATGCATTAAGTTATTTCAAACTTTATCAACAGGTTTTAGAACGACCAGGCTGAACAAAAGGAATTAATCTACAGAATGTTTCTGAAAGAAACAGATAATTCATGCCAAGATGAGAACCTTCCAAGTCCGAGAAGCTATTGTCAAACTGTACAAGGAAAAGAAGCGTAACAAATATAGAAAACTAGGAAACGTGAAGGAACTGGGCGAAGCAAAAAAAGATGTATAATGACATTCTGATGCAAAACTGAATATAATGCGTCCTACCAAACTGGACTGATGCAATTTTTTTAAATAACAAAGACGGGGACAAGGTAAAAGGAATAGACTTGTTGTATCTCTAAAATGTCGATTAGAATCATGTGATTAAAACTCCATGATGCATGCCCAAAATCACGTGACGTGACGTTATTCCTTTCCACAAGCTTTTGGTATCGTGCCGATTAGATCGCCATTTTGAAAAAAAAAACGATACTGACATGGTAAGAAATCCTGCACTAAATTCTACACTAATTTAAGGTTTTAGGAACAAAAAAGCACATATTTTGGTTGTTTGACATTTCAAAAGAAATTGAAAGAATTTTTAGCCGATAATTTAGTGTCAATATTGATATTTTTCTATAAAATTTACAGGCTGTTTTCAACAAAGACTGTGTGATTCTAACTCTATATAAGTTGCATCAAAGCCGTCGTCTTCACTTAAATCGATGTTTCAAGAATAACAAACTATGAAGTCGGTTTCTTTTAAGTTTAAATAGTGCACGAAAGGAATTTTTAGGTGCACAAGTATCGTAAATACTTAGATTTTTGTGTTTCAGAGATGAAAACTTCCTTTTTTGACAACTATTATTAAATAGAAAAGTATACTTCTTTATCCAGTATTAACTCTGATTTTTGAAATTAATAATCTATTACAGGATCCTTCTGCTGCCTTTAATTCTCAGGACTATCCTTTTTTACAAGACACAACTTCCACTGATCAGTCCACTGTAAGTTTACTCGTACTTCCATCACTTTGTCTTGCCAACACCATAATATTGAAACAACTTTCTTCTCTCTCGATTTTTTTTCTGGGCTTCTGTCTTTATGTTTACATGATTACAAGCTAGCTTGAAAATAGTATTCTTCAAAATTATTTCCTCTAGCTTCTGGTTTACGTCAGTGTTTGCACAATTTTGCATGTACCATCAGTCTCAAACTCGGCATAGGCTCTCTGAGAACCCAGTTACTTTTTTAAACTTTTATTTTACTTATATCCTCAAGAATGGATAAGCTTTTTACTGGTTGCAAGTTTAGTTTTCCTACTTTTAAGCTCAGATGACACTAAATTTTATCTATAGTTGTAGGGTGTTAAGGTTCTTATGACATTGAGGTAGGTAGGTAGATTGGTTAGCTGGTTTGCTAGTTGCATAGATGGATCGGGAAATAGGTAGATGGCTAGAAATGTAGGTAGCTAGGTTGATAGCTACAGGTAGTTAAGTACGGGTAAGTAGGTAGGCAGGCAGGCAGGGAGGGAGGGAGGGAAGGAGTTGGGTTGGTGGTACAAGTGTTTGTTTGTTAGTGTTTTGTTGATTAGTTAGCCTTGGTCGCTTGATACGTATTATGCAGTTGTAATTATTACTATATTTAGAAGTCATTTTTTTAATGCTTTGTTTAATTAAATTATCTATTACAGGATCCTCCTCCTGGCTATCGTCTTGTACAGGAGACAGCTTTCACTGAGTCCACTGTAAGTTTACTGTACTTCCATCCGTTTTCTTGCCACAATATTGTAACAACTATATTCTCCCTCGTCCCTCCGGCCCCCGTCTTTATGTTTACATGATTAAGCTAACTTGAAATATTCTTCACAATAATCATTTCACCTCATTTCTGGTGTACGTGCTTGTACAATGTTTCATGCAGCATTCTCAAACTGAGCATGGGCTCTCTGAGAATTTAGTTAATTTTTAAATATTTTTTTTATTATGGTATGTTTGTCATGGTATTTTCCTCTTTTCTGCGGATAGCAACCTGACAGAAGAGTTTCACTTCATATTCGGCTGGGACTACCAGTTCGGGAGGAAAAGACAAGTGAAGATGTATGTTCAATTTTTATCAAAACTACGGTTCGAATGGCAACCTTAATGCCATCTCATATTTCCACTTCAAAATTATTTATTCGATTGGTTTTTCTGTATATAGCTAGCTAATTCACTTAACTTTCTCACTGAAAAAGCCTAAACCCTATTGCTTTGAGAGCGGAATCATGATTTTTTTTCAGTGACATCATTACAATAAGAAACTCACTGTATGCTTGCAAATTCTAGAACTTGGAAACATCCTCCTTAATTCTTAGATAGCGTACAGCGAAGTTTGTTGGTAAACAAAAGATAAATAAAAGCTTTTAGGCTTTTTTCGGCAACGACGTTAATTGAAATAGCTATATAAATTAGCAGGCTATCACTTATAGACCTGTAGTAGCACAGTCAAATAAAATGAAGGATTTGTGACAGCGTACCAGCTATAGAGCCCTTGCAGTAATTTTCAAAGCAGTTTAATTTGGAGAACAAAACAATGGAATATTTTCAGTCTCAGGAGAGTAAAATTCATGGTTTTTATCCACTACATTGAACTACTTTGGGAATTGCTGCAATGAAGGGTCTACATTGCGCTATAAGTGTACTTAATGCCTAATACAGATCAATATTCCAGTATCATAGTCTAAAACAATTATATTTTTCAAGTTTTTTAAATTCTTTTAATTCGATTTCCCACAAATTTTGTAGTTATCAGTTTTTAATAATTTTTGGAACATAATCGATATGCCACACAGTGTACAAGCTAGATAACAAAAATATAAAGATATATAGAATTTTATTTGAGGGATTTATGATAATAGAATTCTAGTTATATATAATAAAAACTAATAGTAACTAAATGGATTCACTAGTCTAACGGACTAATTGAGACTGACTGCTAGTGTCTTTTTTTTTTCAGGGTATCTTTAGCGATATTCCCGAAGAGCTGTAGTGAAACATATGGATGCCCTACACTATATTTTAATATATTTATCAAAAAAAAACAAAAAACAAAAGCTATGTATGGAAACAGTCTGGAGAATAGCAGCGTACTTAAATCTCGTAGTTCGTTTTCTTCACGTCATGGCCTTTAAAGCTGACTCTCCGCTATCCATAGCTAATTGTTATTAAACAAAATTAATGAAGAGAGAAGGCTAACACTTTTTATTGTGGGCGTTCAGTTGTTGGGTTCCCGGACTTTGCATTTCAGACCCTGTGACAATCACTCTTATGTTTCAGAAGCCACATTTGTACAATACGGATAGTGAAGGTACAAACCTTTGAAGAAAAACACTTGTTGGAGAAATGTATACTCATGGACGATTATAAAATGTAAAACAGGACTCGATGTCCTTCACGGTACATTACACAAATCCCAACCCCTTGAAAACCCCTGAACCCATCCCACTATTAACCATTAAGAAATCATTAGTAGAGGCCTGACACTGAGGATGGTCACCACCAGAGTTTCTTTACGTCCTCAGTTGCTCTTTTACACCTTTCCAATCTAGGTAAGCAAGTGTTTATTGAGAGACGGGACCGCCATTTTAAGGTCATCCGAACCACTTGTCCTTGAAAATATTCCTACCAAATGTTAAGAACTGTTATGTATAACACGTGACTGTAAATACAATCTTTAATCCGAGTCAAGATTAAAGTAGGACTTGTAAAATGAATTCCATTAAATAATATCAAGTTTTTGGGGTGTTCATAATAATATCAAGTTTTTAATTACTAGGATAAAAATGATAAAACAGGAAAAACAATGTTCTTATATCAAAATTATAATCATGTGGAATTTTGAAATTACGATAAAAGCTAAATAGATTGATCAGTTGATAAAAAATAGATTTCTTTATTTATTCCTTCAAGATCTTCCCAGTAATTCTTTATCAAACTCAGCCAAGCCAAATTATCGCAGTTTTCCGCATTTTCAATCTCATTTATTTGTTAGGGCTTCATAAGTAAATCCGTAAAGATGACCCAAATCACAATAAAATAGAAGTGTTAGAAATATCTTCTTTTGGCAACCAGCAGTACTGATTAAGTATCTCAATATTAACCTATTGAAATAATATCTCTTTTGAAGAAGAAAACCTCGTTTGAAATAGCTGTATAATTTCTTCATAAATCCCTCCTCAGCCGTAGGCTTCACTTTCGTCTTTTCTCTTTCCTTCTCTGGGCTCCCTATTGCAAGCGATGGAGAGGGAGACTGAGGAGGGTTAGGGAGGGGATGACAGAGTTTTCTAACTCTCAGTCCCTGTCGTTTGATTTATCGAAGACACAGGTATCCCAAAAACATTTCGCACCGGTAGTATATGAAGTATATCACTTCCGCTCGTTACCGTTCTCCTCAAAACTCGGTCACTAAAGTACTGACGCGTTTCGATGAATAATAAAATGGTAAACAAAATATCAATTGGCACATGTCCGGACTTACAGAGAGTGGATTTCAAGATATAGTTCAACGCTCTTGACCCTGGTCAAATATTAGTGGGAAAAAATTCTTAAGCATAAATATGTTGATCATATGTATAAATGGATCCTAAATCTTTATTCTTTGTTTACACGTCACGCCATCGTGGACATGGTGGTGGTATTTAACAAACGTGTTCTTATCAGGCCCCGCTTTTGTTCTAAGAACATCATGGCCGCCATGCTTTTGCAACTGATACACACACACACACACACACACACATACACACACATACAAAAAAAAACTGTTAAATAAACTTCAGTATGCATCATAATGTTAGGCGAGTCTGGATAAATACGTGCATCTTATTAGTGCGTTAAATGGTTTAGCAGAGGCTCACTGAAAAATATCACCAAAGGTATCCCAGAATTTCTAATATTGATATATATTTATATTTTGAAAGTCTCAAATTACTGTATGTTTATCGAAAAAAATAAAAAATTACGGCGCTTTTAGTTTGCTATCGTGGAGCTAGAAATTGTAAATATTGCCTTTCTAATGCAAATTTTCAGCCAAATATCAATAGATTCGAAATCATGGGACCATGCATGACTGAATGATCTGCAGTCGACATATGACGTCATCTTCCTTCGGTTTTTGGACGGGCCTGACAAAACATCTGTGTAGAGCTTGATACTCACGTAAATTATAACTGCTAAGAAAAGAACTCGAGCAGGTTTGCAAAATAATATCAACGGGCTATTCTTTCATAATACCAACACGTTTGACTATGCTTTAGTACAGCTCAGTACAGCTGGGCGTTCATTCATTTTCATCGAAACAGAACCTGGAAAGCTAAACTGCAATCAAGAGAGACCAATAGTATTCGAGGATTGTTTATTTGAGTCCCCTGATTTTATTATTAAAGCGGCCCTTCAGACTGTCTTGTGTAGCTTTGTAATAGCAAGGATTTCAAAACAAGCAACGTTAAAAATAATTTCACTTACTACTTGCTGGGTAAAACAATTGCAATTTGAAGAATCCACCAATGAATGGTCCGACCCAATATCAATCTGACTTCTGAACCGTATGATTAGCATTCTTTTGACATCCGAGAAAGATCACCGCCATTTATTTCGATTTGTGAAAGTTTCTTGATTTATCGAGGGATCATAACTCATATTTGCTGAAGTCTTTCGTTTCCAACAAAGAAGCCACGGAGAACATGGCTATGAAAAATTATCTTTGGCAAGACAACTAGAGTTGTTATCGATTCGATAACTCTATTAGATATTTAATTATATCTTCTGACTTCAATCTTTATTTATTCTGTACTCGAATGGACAACTTTATAAAGCCTACGCAAGCAACTGATTCTGGAAACTGAAGAAATGAAGCAGCACCGATCGAAGAAAAGAAATAAGAACAGAAGGTATATATCATACAAGAAATTTTAAAATACTTTAATCCTATATAGTTCTGAGTATAATTCTGTAGTTTCAAAACTTTAGACAATCACTTTAAGGGGTGAAAGAAAATGTATTAGCATATGACGAAAATATTTGTTTTTAGGAGCTTCCTCGTCAATTTTCTAGATCTCATGAGAACATTATCATATGGGTGACTCTTATCATGCGTTGGGAGCATTAATTGTTACTATACTGATTTTGATTTTTTTTTTTTTTTTTTTTTTTTTTTTGGAAACAGGAATTTGAAGATGCGAGTTAGTGCGTGTCGCAGCAGTCAAGTGGAGATTTGAACTCAGCACAGTTACACTTCGATTTGGGTTGGTAAAGGGATGAGATGGCAAGACACAAGAAGGCTTTATATCATGGGACCAAAGAACGCCAACAAGGAAAAGTCAACGAAAGCGCCTCTTTCAGTTTAAAGCATTTTAAAAACCTTCAATTGTCTAGTCATTCCAAGAACTTTGCAAGTTTGAAGAAACAAGAGATACCGAGAAAGAACCAGTTGGAAACGACATTAAGGCGACATGTACAGTCGAAGTTAAGCAAATATTGCAAGAATTGAGACGAAGCCATTTTATTGGTTGGCAGTTGGTCGAGAAAAAAGATGTTTCTGGTTTTCAAGCACTTGTTGTATTTGATCTTTTGGAGGCATAAATAAAAAACAAAAAGGTAACAAAAATACTTTAGCACAGTTTTGAAGATTAGTTCCAAAAATAGCAATAATGGTAATAATACTATGTGCATAGTCCGCTGGGAACTCGCTGGCGCACATTTCCGAAACCACGTTTGTTTAGGAAACGTACAATACTTGCTATCGAGGATGTCAGATCCAGTGTATGTCTTTCTGGTAGGTCTTATTATACTTTTTCTGGAATAATGCTTTCACTCACAAAGACACCGAAGTGAAAAATAATCAAACATTGTATATTAGCAAAAATTATTCTTAAAAGGATATTTTGATGCTGATTTTCTTCTCAAAACAGTCAAGGGCGTTCCATCTTTCCGAAATATTGTTCAACAAAAGTAATACTGTTGGCGTTTGCACTTAAAATGGTTTCCATCGGTACCTTAGAAGTTAAGATTTGTGGTCTCAAACGACAATTTCTTAAGATTTCTTGATCTCTTTCCCTGCATGGATGTTATAATATCGTATTGCTCCCCTTACAGCCCAACGACGATGAAAGGAAAGAGCGAAGGCATGTTTGGGTGTGTTTGTGTATGTTGTTATCGATATGTGCTGCCTCTAACACATCCAGATGGTGGTGGGTTCGATCCCTGGACCTACCATCACATGTGAATAGAGTTGTTTGTTGGTTCTCTCCTGTGTTGCAAGTGTTTTTCTCCAAGTTCTCTGGGTTTTTTTTTCTCCCTCTAAGTGACCTGCCGTTAAATCTTTGCATGATGATACCATACTACGACGATACCCATATGGAGACTTTGGTTGAATCATCCATTGCTTACAACTATCCTGACTGACATTTTCACATCGTGATGCTACATTATGAAGTTGTGGCAATATCATGACATCTTGTAAATAGTACAGTCTTCTCTGGTTATCAATTTATTTCTAAGCAATAGGTTTTTCTTACCAAACCTTTTTTCACAACACACTTATCTCTTTATTTATATATACAATATAGTTGTTTGATGACACCACTTTTAAGAGTGTTTTATTTATACAACGTATATATGGAAAATTGTACTTTGCTCTGCAATAGATTCCTTGTGGATTCTCTGTAATTTTTAAATGACAACCAGAGGAAAACCCTTGTGGCAAGGGAAAGCACATCAGAAAACTCTGCTTACATATTGAGGACATGTACAGGAAGGGCTAGAAACACTAAGCCTGGATCGTGAGTTTCAATATTGGTGAAATGCAAAGGCATTTACAGTGTAGACCACTCTTGCACTTTTTTTATCACTAAAGTAGTCTGTTTTTCTTTATTTAAGCTCCTGCTTGTGGTTGGCAATATTTTACGATTGTTACACATTTTTAGTTACCTTAGTATCAACTGATGATACAATTTTTGGTATTCCTTAAAATGTTGCATTCTTTTGGATGTTTTCTATGCAGGGCACTGTCCAAGGAAGATTCCAGCTCTCTTCCAGAGGATTGCCAGTTGTGCAAGAGAGCTCCCATGTAAGTGATACACTTAGTTGTTAGCAATGATATGTATGCTAGTTGATGTTACTTGTAATGGGTTCTGTGCTACTATTAATACATGTTTTATTATTTTCGAATTTTTCCCCCGCAATCCACTGGACAGGGAGGCGTTCAAATGTCATTACGTGGGCTCCCCGTTGCACAAGAGACTAATTCTCAAGTGAGTATTATCTTATTTAATTATGACATTAGTGTGACTTAGCTATCCATGTATATCTGTGTTCAAAGAATATTTGTGTATTTTTAAATAGAGTATAAAAAATGAAATACAGAAGTACTCTGGCAAAAATGACATATTTTATTTAACTGGTTATTATACTGAATATTTTGGTAATCTTTTTCTTCATTCCCGGTTGTCATTTGTTTTGATTTAGAATATACCTGGACTTTAACTTAAGCCTAAACTTATTTGCATAGGAAGGAAGAGGACTCTACAGTCTTTCTGACTATGGCAACCCAGTGATGCAGCCTGTAGAGGAC
>JAADYU020040556.1:0-10168 GCA_011763375.2 Heteractis magnifica
TGATCATAATGGTAGTACTAAAGATGATAGTGATCATAATGGTAGTACTAAAGATGATAGTGATCATAATGGTAGTACTAAAGATGATAGTGGTGGTGGTGGTGGTGGTGGTGGTGGTGGTGGTGGTGGTGGTGAAGATTATGGTGATGATGATGGTGATTATGGTGGTTATTGTGGTGGGGGGGATGATGGTTAGGTGATGACTTGATAAATGTGATAAGTTTGTGATAGTATTGACAAACATGATAACTCATCACTCATCATAACATTAATGCTCGATCATTTTCCAGATATATTATGATCATATTAGCGTAGACGTTTAAGGCAACAATACAGAAAATGTTAAAATTTCGTTGGTGTGATTTTTTACAAAAAATTTGTCGTTTTCTAACCTTCCTTCAGGTTGACCTTCTTGGCCTTAAGACCCTGGAAGACTGGTACGGCTTGCATTCCTGCGATAGGCATGCCTGTTTGAGGATCGACTTGCTGGCCGACCATGGAAAGATCTAGAGAAGTAAAACAAAGTTAATCTTCCTTGAAACGAAAAGACCTATATTGACAAGGTAGCACTCCTAACAAAAACCTTCGAGAAAATCAAGTTTTAACGAGACGCACTTTCCTTAGTACCACCATACAAATAGAGACACATTGGCATACCTGAATAAGGATTGACAGGGGCAACAGGAGCGTTAGCTTGACCCTGCATCATGGTCTGGTCTGTGCTTTGAGGCATCATCTGCCCATAAGCATTAGCAGTAGTCTGCTGCTGTGAAGGATCCTGGAACTGACCAGCATATGCCTGAGCCTGACCCTGCATGGAAGGGTCTGGAGAGATGGACTGGGGAGCTGCGGCAGGCTGTTGGGAAGCCTGGGCCATGTCTTGCTGGGGTTGCATTGCAATCTGGGACATGTCTGGCTGTGGTTGCTGGACTGCAGGTTGAGGCATGTCCTGCTGGGGTTGCATAGCCATTTGTGCCATGTCCTGTTGTGGCTGTTGCATCTGTGGTGGCTGCACCACTTGTTGTGCTTGGTCTAGTTGCTGTGATTGGTCGGGTTGCTGCAGCTGGTCGTTCTGTGGGGCACTTAAATCTGTCAAGGGAGCAAGGCCACCCTGTTCGTCTGGTGAAGGCACTACCACTGATTTGGCTGTAGCTAAAAAACAAACATCCACACATTTCTTACTATCTGCTATTGCTTAAAATATTCTGTATAATTTTTATATCAAAAATTAAAAACTGGAGAGAAGATATCTACGATAACATTAATAAACTTAAAGTTGATACAAACACAATTACAAGTTTGTGAGGAGTTTACAGAAATATGGCATCCTTTTTCGTGATGATAAGAGTGAACTACGTGTGTGTCTTGGCTTTTACACTTTACACACGATATCTTTATAAGACATTTAACACAGTACGGGAGCATTATATGCTTCTTATTAACCAAGCATGAGGTCCGTACCGTAAGTTATGGACCGCAAATTGGCCAATATGAACGCGTGAATGACTTTGCCATAAAATAAGGTATGCTATCGTGCTATACAGAGTTCTACATACAGCGAAACAAGCTGACGGTTTATACATATTATCGATTACTTAATCCAACAATTTGTGTTACTAGTTATTTTGACTACGCACCAGATAACGTATTACATTATCATATATGGCATGGATATGTGACAGCGCATTACAACAAGCATGCAATATCTACAGCATTTATGATATATCTACTAGATACAGGATGACTTACGTTTAAGGCGTTTATTTTCAACATGCATGCGGCGCATTTAAACAAACAATGAACGCATACGAGCGCTTCCTGCTGCAGCATGTTTGCTTTACGACATTTTCAATGCTTTACGAATTGCGTTTACGCTTCTTTTAAAAATTCAGTGCGTCGCATTTAAGCAATTATTGACGCACATGACCTGTGCATTTATATTTTAAGACTTTTTAATGCTATGCAACTTGCTTTTACGCTTTCTTTCAACATGCAGTGCGACGTATATTAGCACCTACTGACGCACATGACCTGTGCATTCATATTTACAGACATTTCTATTGCAATACGACTTGTGCTTAATGCTTCTTTCAACATGCAGTGCGTCGTGTTTCAGCGAACACACAGATATGACATGTGCAGTTATATTTTACGACATTTTTAAACACAACCTAGGTTACACGCAACATGTGGTGTGAGAAATTAAGTGTTGAGAATGCATAGCCTTTTCGTGTACGCACGGATTCGTGTGTTAATTTACGTAAAACTCTGCGACGCACATTTATCAGTCCCTGTCTGAGACTTGCAATACATTACTGCATCTATTAATTTATGTCTAACTACTGGGCTACCTATGGTATCAAGGTCGAATTGGGCTACCAGTATTAGCAAAGTCGAAAAATGCCTAATTTGTTTGTTATCAACATTTGGCTTTAGTCCTTAAAGTCTGCAGCGTGTAGCGCAGAGATGCTATATTATACGAGATCTCGAAGTGTGTGTGATTCTTGTCCTCATATCACAATGGCTTCAATCCGCTCACCTTTGACGTCGTTGGGTTTGGGCACATCGTCCTTCTTGACAATAGTCGCGTCATACATGTTCTTCTCGTCAAAAGCCTTGCCCTTGGGCGCCGCTGTTGAATCACGAACATCGTTATCACCCTCTTCTACTTGATCTGTCACGGTCTGCGTTTCCGCAGGTATGAACGAAGATTTTTTCCCGTTCGTATCCTCGTGCGTCACGCTGTCATCTTTGGTCTCTACGGTCTCGTCCTCAGTCATCGTCTGCGTCTTCGTCGGCGCAGCAGCAGGCTCAGCACCAGAGCCCGAGCCAACATTGGCGGTGGACTGGTCGGTTGCTAATTCGACAGCAGTGGTGGTATCGCTACTTGATGTTGCGTTTTGTATCGTTTCAGTTTCGGTCGTTTTGTCGCCGTCGGACGTCTTCGGCTCGTCTCCGGACATCGTCCACATGCCGGAACCGGAAGCCGAAACGTCGTCGGAATCGTCGGGTGTTTGTTTACTTAAACTAGTCACTGTTGGGTCATTGAATAGTTGGACTAGTAGAGGATCTGGTGCTGTTCGGCGGTTAACTTTGGTTGCAGTTCGTAAGTCTGAAATTTGTCGCGTCAGTCAAATTTTTATTAGTATTACTAATTAGTATTAAATGTAATTAGCCAGTATTAAAAGTCCCTTTAGCTACATTAGGAATGATTAACATATTACTGAAGCCCCCGATTAATGTATATGATTACTTTCTCGATCAATTTGAATTTTGATAGCAACCCAAGAAGAAGCACAAGAATAACAAAAGGATTTAAATTAAGGATAAATATATTAGGTGTTATTAAATTAATGAAGATCATTATATCATTAGTAAATTTACAAATACAGTAACTTTTATTGGTATATTTGCACTCTGAGTTTAAACTTAAGTTCCAAATCCTTGATTTTTCGCCAAAAAAAGCAAAAGATTTCTCATTCGATGTCCAAGGTCCTTAAAAAATGTCAGTCACGCAAAAAAAAGGCAAGGGGGGCTTCTGTCACGCATCCAAGCGTTACATTTTACAGAGCCATAGATGTAACGGTCGAAGCATGCTGTCATGTAGGGTGTTTTTTCAGTATCGATAAGTGTGTCACGTAATATGTCGTTCGTTGTCTGTCACTTTTTTTGAATTATTTAGAAAGTAAAGTAACACAATCATAAACAAGTCAAGTGTCACAAGTCAGTTAACGCACTTCAGGCTGTTATATACATTTGAACAAGTTGTCAGTGAATAAATAAATCCAATAAAAGCCTAATAATAATATCTATACACATAACAAAGGAAAAAATATATTTCATCCCCCCCCCCCTTAAAAAAAAAATATATATATATATATATATAATGGTGATGATTAAGTCTCGCAATGCATTGTGGGCAAGGCGTTAGTGGCACAAGACGGCGGAAATGTTATGGTTCGCGCTTCTAGATTTAGTCTCGCTGGTCAATTGCGCGGGATTGGATACGCAATCGTTACCAATTCTCTTTCAAATCCCCGAAAAAGAATGCATCCTTAAGAGAAGTAAAGAAAGAAATGAAAAAATTAAAGCCTTGCCGCGTGGATATTTGATTTAACTTCTGTTTGTTTGGATGATCTTGATGATGTTTTATGATGTGACAAGTGCATTGAACCAATAACAAAAACAGGTACCACAGATAATCAAAACAAAAACCTCTGAGAGGTGAATATCGCGCTTATTGACCTCGAAAGTCAATAATAATCTACTCGAGAAATGTTGCATTTTTTTTCCTTTCTTCTCTTCAAAGTTTTCTTATTTTCAAACTTAATTAAAAATCTCATTTACGAAAAAAGAAACAAGAAAAAAAAAAAAACAGAAAAAAGTGATTTTTGAGAATATTGAAAAAGTTTATGAACTTGATGCACTTTTAGGACAAGCTAATTAGCTACTTTGCTCAAATACTTAGGCTCTATAAAAATAGTCTTGCCATCAACGACATATTGTCATACATGTTGGAGAATATATATGGCTGAGACACACCCAACCATATACAACTACAGGCCATATGTTAACCACACGCCGGGAGATGTCTACCTTAAGTATCTTACACGTAAAGTTGTATGTTTAAATACACTACATAAAGAAAAGAACAGTTATAATAAAGTAACTTACCTCGTGAACTTGCTAAAGGGACAAGTGCCACGAGCAGTATTAAAAAACTAACACCCATTTTGTGTGAAAAAGAAAGCCTGCAAGAGAAAGCGGTAACAGTGTTAGATTTGTTTTATTTTTTAATTCTACAATCCAAAGAAGGTGTGTTTAAGTTAGAGCAGTTTATTTCCGTCTTACGTTGGAAACCTTAAGGCAAATTCGTAGTACTATATAGTAAAGCTTTGTTTCCATTCAATCTTAACGATCGCTGCGATCACGAAGATCTTGCATAAGTGTTAAGGCCCGTTTACACTTGAACCGCGATTTTATGGCGATTTTACGGCGACAGATCGCGCACAAGTCGCCACCAATTTGAACATGCTCGAAATTAAGTGCAAACACGCGCGATTTGGGTTGCGATAAATTCGCCATTGAAATGTCACTCAAGTTGCTAGTGTAAACGGCGATCCTAGCGATCAAATGGAAAACAGGCGTAATAATTTTCAGCCACGGTCATCCAGATAGAACAGATTCGCTGCGATCGCTGGATAGTTGTGCTTCCACATGATCGCTGCCATCTCCGAACATGTTTTTGGGCGATGGCGACGATCGTAACGATCAAATGGAAATGTGTTGTGATTGGATGATTTCCATGAATAACAATTGGAAGACATTTCAGTGTTGCGGCATAACGTACCGTGTACTTACGATACGGTACATTCGTGGCCCTACAATAGCAATACACTGTCATTGGATGATTTCCACGAAAACAATGGGAAACCGTTTTAATGTTACCGCATACCGTACCGTGTGTGGGTATGATACGACAAATTCTTAGTTGTACTGTAGCTCAGTCAAGATAGTTTTTGTTTGGACGGGCTAATACGATGCAAAATTCGCTTTCTGGAACAAATACCAATCAAAAACCATTTCGGTGTTGCTGAGTCCTAAATATAGCTCACGATTCTCGGTATCTAGTCCCAACCTAGAAGTTCGCATGCGCTTTCTTTTCTTTTCTTTTTTCTTTCATTTTTTCTATTTTCTTTCTAATCTAATAAAGGAATATTGCTATAATCAAATGTGTTACGAGATGATACTTGAAATGTCAATAACGAATAACATGGCAATGACTAAAACACTATTTCTGGAGTCTCATTTCACCCCATTAGATGCGCTGCAAAAAATAACCAGTCTATAAATCATAAAATCCAATTGTATCGCGTGGCATGAATTATACTGATTTTCATGTACCTACATTATAAGATAAACTTTAAAATATTTTGTAGAAACTGAGAGTTAACGATGAAATCGTTCCGCAGAGGAAAACAGAAAAGAAGGAAAGGATAAAAATGAGAAAAACGGAAATTTTGAATGAATGAAAATAAAGATATTGACAGAATTTCTCAGTAATGCTAATGGTAAAAGTCAAACAAGACTTTAATTCGTTCTTTGGTAGATTTTTCATTAAAACTGATAAGTGTATGGGACAAGACATGATGGAACGTAACGTCCAAATTCCAAATTAACTCTTTAAATTTTAGCCACTATTATAAAATTATTGCGTTCAAATTTTCTTCGAGTGTGATCACGAATAAGGAATAGGTTTGAAAATTAAATGATCAATTTTTTTCTTAATTATAAAGTTTGCAATTCGGAATTTTTTTCCTTAGACTTCTGATCAGCTGATATGCTCTTCATAGCTCGTATGTCTGCTGCCATTTCTCGCTTGTTTGAACTTTGAAATGACAGATATGTTCACATTGGAATTGTTGTCAAAAAGTCATAATCGTAGGATCTGTTTCAGGGACGGAGAGCTGAAGTTCGAGCTTCCAGTTTTTTGCTTAGGCCGTTTTCGAAGCTTCGAACGAATGCTCCTTTCCCGGGACAGACACGAACATTTAAATCTCGACACTTACCCGTTGATCGGGGCAAACTGCAGGAAACTCAGGCGGGTACTGTGATTCACACAAACACGGAATCGATTTTTATCTAGCGGTATTCATGTGCCGTTTTCGTTCGTTCAAACTTAGGGAGAAAAACTCCCAGTTCCTTGGTATTTTTCCCTTCGTTCCGCCGCCTTCGAGGGAATTACGAATCTTCTTGGTTTAGTTTTCATTACCACATCGGGAATGCATGTGATGAGATAATGCTATCGCCTAGTTGCTGGTACGATTAATGATGCATGACAGTTGGATTTGTCCCGCGATAGGGTTCAGTAGACCAAGGACAGCCCCTTTAGAGGTTCTTAGCCAGGGCTCTATGAAGAAATCTTCAAGGGAAAAAACACACAAGAAAAACAAGCGTTATCTTTGATGTTGAATCAAAAACCCAACCTGCAAAGCTACAAGTACCTCGCGTCGCAACTATGATCACATTATCCAATTTTCAAATTTATAAATAAACTTTGATTCAATTTCAGCGATCAATTTATTTACCAAACTAATAGGTTTAGCTACCAATGCATCAAATGCAAGTTTTTTCCTCTCGTCTAATCGTTTTTCTTTAGGGCATTTCAAAGGAATTCTTTCCTGTTTTGGATGCAAGGGAACATCCAAGGTATTTCTACTTATTTAATCTTTCATACCGTTACCTAAACAATCTAGAATCCCTAAACAATCGACCACAAGTCGTTCAACACAAGCAAGCAATCCCAGCCAATCATAGAAAAGCATAATCATGAATGTTGTTTAGCGCTGTCAAATGGGGGCATTTATAGCGCGCTTCTTATTAATATAAACCACTGTTTTATGGGTGTTTTTAAAGCGAAATTAATGCGAGAATTCGTCCAAAAACTTCAGTTAGCTTGAGGCCCAGTGTTGAGGCGTGGAGGACTGTCTCCCCTTCTACGGAACGTTTCGCCAAAATCAAATTAATTTGATTTAAAATGAAGAATTTCCACCATTTTTAAGGAAATTGTGATGACATTTTGATAGAGTAACAACCCATTTGACCTCTAAATTGTTTTGTTTGTATTATATTGGAATCTTCGACAATATGTTTTGCGCGCTTTTCGTTCTTTCTTCTCGGAGTTCAGATTCGAAGTCAGAACAATAGTTCGAAATCGATGAGGATTTTAGCTAATCTGAAGAATTAAAGAAAAAAAAAACGAAAAAAAAAAAGAGAGAATAGAAAATATTTAGATCAACATCAGTACCCATCCCATTCTTACCTAGATATCTTAGAACAAGATTTATACTTGGCTGAAAATGCGTAGAAGTAAAATTAGATAAAAATATTATAGATGTTTTGGAGTATTTGGTACTTGCGTGACATACCGCTGTTACGTTACCAAAGTAACACAAGACAGAAACGCTCAAAGTCATTCAGCTGAGAAGTTCAATAAACATTAAAAGGATAGAAAGGTCAACTTTAGATCATGATAAACTATTTTACATTCGTAACTGCAAAAATACGAAGCCTAGTCAGTAGAGCCATTCAAAATATTACGTCATTTGGCCCGTCTTTCAAATGAGAAAACGTAAAAGTGCTTGACCATGTGGACGTCTACCAACTAAATGGCCTTAACAAATAATAAATTCCTTTAAATTCCTATCTAAGCAGCTATAGCCTAAATACAGACAATGAGATACTTGTTCAGGCTGTAAAACTGCCAAATAAATATTGGAAAAGACGTAAAATTATGACTTAGAATTTTTCTTAACAGTTGTTGTAGTCTTGGGTTTTTCGACTCCCAGGTTTGTCACAAAATAACGCAAAAAAACGTCTATAAATATTGCAAATGCTTAGCCAAAAAGCTATTAAAGACACTCTCTAGTTGCATATCTACCTTTTTTAATCCTTTGTTGTAGAAAATCTGTGTTTTCTGAGCAGTTTTTAACAGCCATCTTCAGCAACATCGAGTCACGTTCACTGCCTACGAAGCAAAGTAACCACGCGCGTTCAAAAGCGCGCGAAAACTAAACCATGAAGCCTTTAAAATGTGACGTATTTCCGGGTCCATTTCTTCAGAAAATTTCATAGAATAAAGCCAAAAATGCCATGCATAATTTATCCTCCACCCGCAAAAACAGAATTCTGTACAAAATTTCCCTGCTACGAAGCAAAAGTTATTAAAAATCTTCACAGGACTGCTTTACCTTTTAGACCGGAAGTCATTTTTTCAGAGTGTTTAAGCGTTAGAAATTGGAGCCGGAAATGCGTCACGACTCAAAATCTCAACGACTGCGGAAGACTGGAAGTAGATGCAATGTGTGCAATGAGAAAACCTGCGAAAGGAGAAATGAAAAAAAAAAACATTTAAATTATTTCATAATCCAATTAAAGGCTGGCCTATTTAGGTTCTTTTACGATATTGATGATTTGCAACCATTCCCAAGAGGATCAAAACTAGGCATGGCCGGCGGCCATGTTGGTCGTGGTACAGACAAAAGGACCTAATGAGAAATCTTTCGGCAAATACCACCAACATGGCCGCGATTCCGTAACGTGCAAACGAAGAATAGTCGGACCCCAAAGAGGCAAAATGGGAACTGTAATTTCCCAATATTTTTGAGTCGCGAAATGAGATTTTATACACCGTGCTTAAGTTAGGAAATGGAACATAACTGCCAAGTAGGATATCTGGGTCTGGAAATTTCATCACTTGGAGTTCATGTGGATGTCTAAGGTAAAATGTGGGCTGGACCATGGAAAATAGGAATGGGACACCCCCTCTCCCTTTAAAACCTTGTGTAGTCTTCCCTGATAACTCGTAAATTCAGTTATAATCAACTTTTATTTTTTAGTTTAAGACTGGAAGAGCTGATATGTACATTATTTATAAGCTATGCCAAGTAAAATGCCTGCTGCAATGTTCGATAGCATTTTTTTCTATTGTCATTATGAGAGTAAAAACATAAGTGTTCGTCCAAATGGATACGTTTTGTCGGACGTTAATGATAGCGCATTGAAAATGGCGAACGCTGTTCACATCAGGAACTTTAATGGAACGCTACTGATTCCACTCTTCCACTGTGAATGCCCCTGAACGTTAAAGTTTGACTTTGCTATAGACTCTATTCCAAAATCAGATGCCCAAACCATTTCATACACCAAATACGCTTTTTCCCCTCATTGCCTTAGACAAGTCGTAGTAATGGATGATAAGAATACCAGATGATGATGAAATAAGATGTAAAATACGAAAATCTCCTCTGAAAAGTTGTGCTATCCTTTTGAACCGCGTGGTACCTAACCACGTTGTAATTAACGAGACGCACGATGTCAGTGTGCGAGGAGCCACTGCAGTGTTAGGACATGTTGAATTATGAGGCAAATCCTTTGATAGTGTTTTTCTTGTAAACCGCACCGTGCTTTCCCATGCTGTTATAACAGACGAGACACATTATCAGCGTTCACAAATTTGGTGATTGCTAGCTGTTTTCTTCCAGTAACGCAAACTCCGCATTATTTAATTAAGCCTGGTTCTCACTAGCGACGCTAGCATAAGCGCAAGCAGCATACGCAGACTCAGTACTGCATTTATCACCGAGGTGTGAGAAAAGACAAGCACCGC
>JAADYU020040889.1:0-10166 GCA_011763375.2 Heteractis magnifica
GGTCACCTGAAAAATTTGGCTATGAAAGGGGGGGCCATAGAAAAAATATGTTGGAGGGGGGGTTGTGCAAAACATGGACAAAATGAGGGGGACCAAGTGAAAATTTTATGGAATAAAAGGGGGGCTGCACAAACTTTTCAGCAAAAATTCCAGAAACCACCAGCCCCCCACCTCCCGATGAAAAATGAATGGTCCCTAAGTTGAAACTGTGCTATGTACTATACACCACGCCCTTTTACAACCATTTTGCATTTATTGGTCATTAGAGACTGTTCATTATTTATGTCTGGGGGGTGAATGGGCTGGAGGAGTATGAAAGAAAAAATGAAAAAAAATCCTCACCTCCCCTGTTCTCCTAAAGTTCTTATAAAGCCCCCCCTCATGCCTCCATTTCTGTTGTCCCTTTTTCTCAAGACCCCCTATTTTTCCAGCCCTTGCTCCCCGGCTCCTTCACCCTGGCATAAAAAATAAACATTCCCCTTGCTCGAAAATAAATTTTGAATGAAAATGAAAAGCAAAAAGAACAAGAAACCCGTCCCTCCCCACCCATAAGACAAGATATTCCCAGGTCCCTTTGACCTTTACGAGACCTCCTCCCATAAAAACAACATGGCGTGCAACACAAAGAATCAAAGTCTGTGAAAAACAACAGGAAATAAACTACCTTAACACTCTCTAGGGTGTTAGTGTTAGTCCGAAGTATGCAAAAGGCTCCAGTACCTCCACCAAGAGCCAAGCAAAAAGTGGTAAGATGTTTATTCAAGTGGTTAAAAAGGCCCGTGACGTGCAGTGACATGCAGCATATTGCTAGCACAACTCCTGGTTTCAGCGCTGCTATTCATATTTAGATTTCCGTTTTGTTGTATTAAAACTGCCAGCAAATTCTAGTCTGAACTGAAGGCGCTTCAGATACTCTACCCTCTCTTCTTGACATGTATTTATGACTGGTTTTACGAGTCAGAGCTTCGACCAAAGCCATTTATTGCTATCTACACTTTCGAAATTAAGTTCTTCAAAAGTAAAACTAATACTGTGATACAAAACGACATGCCAATGGATATCGTAAGTGAAATATTTTTACAGAATTAATTCTAATTAATTCAGATCAACCTTTGATTGAAGTGTCAAAATACAACCTTAAAATACATATTATTTTCAATCTTTGATTTTTGGTTTTCTTTCCTTTGCAATTCTCCTATAACTTTAAATTATATTGTATTTGTATGAGTTTAAAACCTTAATGAACTTAACCATAATATTGATCTTTCATCTTGTTCTTTCTCGAAAGTCAAATGCAAAAGTAACACCACTTGCTTTGTTTTCTAATCACCATGAATATTCATGTCCATAAATTTCAATTTCTTATGATTCCTTTAGCAAAAACAAGACAGTAGATAGCATAAGAAAAGGATTAGAACATTTCAAGTTATCTCTATATATTTATGTTCTTATTACAGATTTTGGTTTAATTCTTTTCAGGTATATAGTGGATGGCTGCGTAAACAAGGTGGTGGATTCAGAACTGTTAGAACACGATGGTTCGAGATTAAGGGTGATCAGCTCTATTACTACAAGGATAGAAAGGTACAAAAAGTTTATTTTTTTCTTAATCTTCATTACTATGCTAAACATGCCTAATATGATATTGTGTAGTTTCAGAAACTGATCAAACCTCTAGCTCCTGCCAAACAAGTTTGATTAGCATTTGATCCCCAATAGAAGTATACATGAGGAACATTTGTTTATTTCCTGTTGATTTGCTATCTCTTTTGAGCAAATTCTTCATTTGCTATTCAAATTGAGTCCTTTGTGTTTCTTTCTGCTTGAGTTGAAAGTTATTTTTTGAATAATGATGCATGATAATGACAGTAACAATTGTTGATGGTTAGACATTTTTATATTATGACAGGTTTTTATCTTAGTTTTTATCCAATAACATTGTGATGATTAGCACTCATTGCTTTGTTTCTGGACAGGAGCCAAAGTCACCCTTGGGTATTGTCCCATTGGCAGGCAATGAAGTTGTTCGGTATCCCCCTGATCCCAGTGATCCTGGAAAGTACAAGTTTGAGATTGTCTGTAAGTATGTACTCCCTTAACTATTAGCCTGCATATTGGCCCTCCAGGAGTAGGATATGGGGATGCCATCAACCCCCTATCCCTAGAGGACAGTCCATAGGATTCTTAACTACAGTACCTTCATTCCTGATGGCATGACAATCACGATGCACATCTATGCCGGTTTCATATGCACTCAGAATGATAATGGAACATTGTAACACAGGATAAAACTAATCTTGTGAAGGATGGTGATATAGATGATGAAGGTAATACTGATGATGACAGTGATAATGATGGTGGTGGTGGTGGTGATGGTATTGATGATTATACATGTTGATGATGATGATGATCTCATACATGATGATGATGATACATGATGATGATGATACATTATGATGATGATACATGATGATGATGACACATGATGATGATAATGATGATACATCATGATGATACATGATAATGATACATGATACATGATGATGGTGATGATACATGATGATGATGATACATGATGATGATGATACATTATGATGATGATACATGATGATGATGACACATGATAATGATGATACATCATGATGATACATGATAATGATACATGATGATACATGATGATGATACATGATGATACATGATGATGATGACACATGATGATGATAATGATACATCATGATGATACATAATGATACATGATGATACATGATAATGATACATGATGATACATGATGATGGTGATGATACATGATGATGATGATACATGATGATGATGATGATACATGATGATGATGATACATGATGATGATACATGATGATGATGATGATGATACACAATGACACTATTATGCCATTACACGATGATACATGATAATAAGCATCATAGTGAAGTTGCACTAAGTTATTTATTTTTAATTAAAGCTGGCAAGGACAAAGCAGGACGTCAAGTAACTGATGGTCATGAGACATTTGTAATGATTGCATCAACCATGCAAGAAATGGACACATGGATTAGTGTCATCAATCGTATTATATACCAGGTAGGTTTTGTCAAATGATTGCATAACAACGTCTGATAATTTCTTCATGAATATCACCCAAATCTTATCCACATATAGCATTCTATGGATTCCTGCTTATGAGGCAGTTTTCCCTTTCTGCAAAACCCAACACTCAATGTGATTTGTGAGTTAGCCATGCCATGACCTAGATCAGCCCAGAAGTTGTATTAGTGTTGGATAAAATTGATGTTTTTTGTTCTTCATGTGTAGCCATTTGGTGGTGGTATGTTTGGAGGTGATTTGGCAGAAACCAACAAATATGAAGCAAGAAAAGGTGGAGGCTTTGTACCAATTATTGTTGACGTTTGCATCAAGTTTATTAAAGAAAATGGTATGAAATTATGACTGAGAACATGCATTTTTAGTCCTCTGCATCACTGTCATATAGATCTTGATGAAGGTATGTTTCATGGGAAATTATTTATCAATCAAAATAGTATTTAATTGTTCTGGACTGTTATCAGGTCTTGATGAAGAAGGTCTCTTTAGACTTCCTGGGAACATGAAAATGATATCAGATTTGAAAGCAGCATTCAATAGAGGTAAAATTAACACTAGATGCACTTTCCCATTTGCCTGACTGACCACAGTTTTTCATGCTTGTTGTTTTAGCATTACTTTTCTGTCCATATTTCATCATAGGTGAAAACCCAGATATTTCTGATCAAGATATACACACTGTGGCGTCATTGCTCAAGCTCTATCTCAGAGAACTTTCTGAACCTCTTATACCATATGACTTTTTTGAAGTCTTTCTCACATCTGCTAAATGTATGTATAGTTGATGATGATATTGTGAATATTCATGTACATTGTTATATAGATTTAAGGTTATGGTGGGGATTTAAGGTGTCAGGGATGCAATGACTATGTACACTACTTAGCTCTTACCTCTTGGCTTTGATCCTCAAATTAAAACTTGGCAAATTAAGGTTTCATATTGCATTGGCATTCATTCATGTAGCTGTGTTATTTGGGAATTAATTTGATTGAAAGCTGGTGCTGTACAATAGGACTCAAAGTCCCCTTCTTTTCATTTATCTCTATCGCTTATAACTCATTATCATTCAACCATTTTGTAACTGATGATGACAGAGGTTCTGTCGAAACATATGTCTGAAACTGAAAAGTGTAGTGTTATTCTTCAAAGTCATAACTAGTCTGCTAATTGCCAGACCCCTTCACAGTACTTTGCACCAAATCCCAACCCCTTAAAAACCCCTGAACCCATTGCCAAGTTAAGGGTCTATCCACTTGCACCTTCTACTCAGTTATTTTAAGAGCCTGTAATTTGGTCTGGCCAGGGCTTGAACCCTCAACCTTCTGCACCACAGACTGATGCTCTACCAAGCTGGTCACACAGTGTGAAAATGTTTCATGATTTGATTTATGTAGGCTACGAAATGTTTGAAGAGGACGGTATAAAATCCATCCAGAAACACCTGGCTCAGTTACCCAAATGCAACTTCAATCTCCTAAAAGTATTATGGTTAGTAGAACTGTCATTAGAGCAGATTTCGACTATAAAAAGGTCACGGCATGGTCAGTGCCGTAAGCGAGCCTTGCCACAACCGTGATGTTTTCTATAACTTTGACGTGCCTTCCACGCCTTGACTGTGTTTGTGCTGCAACCTTTTCACAGTCATCTGCTCTATTAAACTCTTACATTGATATCATTATCTTTTGTAATTCTTTTTGTAGTCAAGTTTTCAGAATTAGTAACACAGCATTTTCTTTGCTGTTTATTATATAGTCGTTTCCTGTTCGAGGTACAAGCACACTCAGATAAAAGCAGAATGGACACTCGTAATATTGCAATGGTATTTGGTCCAAACATATTGAGATCAGGCGTGAGTTTTTATTAATGCAGATATTATTGGAGCATTTAATTGTTATTGATATTTTCAGTAATACATTTTTTTGATGTTTTACAGTCTGAGGACCCCCAGGTTATGATGGAGAGTGCGGGACAAGTTACTGCACTTATTTGTATACTCATACGTCGACACGAACTCTTCTTCCCTAAAACTGATGATGAACATGCTTACACTAGACCACCTAAAATGTAAGTATTTTGTTCTTTAGAGCGGATTTCAAGGGAATTCATGGGAAGCACTTTGGCAAATTTAGCTCTACTGTACAGGGGTGGATCTAGGAATCAGGAAGGGGGGCTTGAAAACTTCTGCATTAGAGGAAACTCTAGGACTAACCAGAGAAGGTCTGGGCTGGGGATCCCAAAATAAAAGGGAAGACCATGGCCCCTGGATTCTCCCTAAATCCACCCATGCTGTGGCAGTATGGCACTTAACCTTAGCCATAACTACACATTGTGATTCTTGGGTGATTCACTCAAAAACAATGTACATGCAGTAAGCCAGTACTGTGTTTCCCACTCATGTGAAAACCACTCTGTAATGGTATTATCACATGACAACTGAAAGACTTGACTACAATACTGTTACAGTATGCTAAGATTTTCTTTCTCAGTAACTCTTCAATTTCCAGAGATTGTTTACAGCTTCATTATTTCTCTTTTCTAGTCCTGATAGAGAATCAAAGCTTCTGATAGACCTCAATTCTCCTGTCTTGCCTAGAGCGGCTGCTCCCTTGTCATCACCATCAGGAAACTTCAATGTCACAGAGAGTGAATTATTTAGTGAACCAGAAAAAAATGGTCCTGCAGAAGGTACACGTGCATATATTAGATAATTATTCTTTAAAGAAACACCTAAAAGCAATGGAAGGCCATTTGAGTATTATGGCATATCATACCATGTATGGCTTGTCATTACAGTACATTTCCCTCTAATCTGAAAGTTGTTCTTTCTCCTGTTATTTGCTGAAGTGGGATCTGAAGAAGCCCCCTCTATACCTTATAGAAAATTACTATGAAAATTATTTTATGACCATAGATGATAATAATTTCTACATTTCACAGATGAAGATCCTAGAAATCAATTAGAAGAACTAGAAATTGAGATGGAGCTGCGACAACAGCAAATTAAAGAGTTACAAATGGATTTAGAAAAACAAAGAAAAGTTCAAGAGATGCTGTTGATTCGCCTGTCAGATGAACAACGAGCAAGGTTTGAATCCTTAACCCTTTACTTTCCTGTTATTTCCCATTTCGAACCTCTTGAGAATTCCTAAAATTTATTCTTTGATTTTGGTACACAAATATTTAACGTATCTTCTCAAGTGCGACCATTAAAAAAAGAAGTGAAACCATGGAGAATGACATGACCTGACGTAGGAAGATGCTGAATGGATCTCTCAACTTGATTCTTTTCAGAATTGCTGCAGAAGATAGACTTGCCAAACTCAATGAAGCAATGGATGAGTTTATTGGACAGAATGGCAACTTTGGGTTTGGACAAGTACAGAGATATTGAGCATTTATGATAGAATAAATATAAAAACTTTTTTAAACAAGTGCGTAATATAGTAATGTACACCATATATGTGATGGCCATGTATATGGTTGCATTAATAATATGCAATAAATTATAGAGGATTCTGTTTTGTGAATGAATGTGTATGCATAGCTATATTTTCTTATGAAAAACATTTTTGGAGCTCAAAAATTATTAATAGCTACTGGTGGTAATAATGTGTAGGTTTTAGGAACTTTAGAATTCAACTATTGACAGCACCTTTTGCATTGTATTCTTCTCATAATGTACATTATTACATGTCAAGGTAATTTCACATGCTCTCATTGGCCGAGTTTGTGGTCCATAACTTATGGTACAGACCACCTGAACCTTGTTTTTGTGTTTGCCTTGACACATAATAAACATCTTATTAACCTTGCTTGCTTGCTTGGTATGTAAGTTATGGAACCTCGTTTTTTCCACTTTTTATGGCCCATGCTTTACATACTTGAGCTGAAAGATAGTGGAAAAGAACTCAGTCCATAACTTACGTTGCAGCCCATATGCTCATTTAATCAGGTAGGGATTATGCAAGTTAAGAATATTTTTCAGAAAATAATCAAATTGTGTTCAGTGTAGAGAAAAGTGACCAACAATGCCAAGAACAATATCAACCACGATTACTAGTTCTACTAACTGTTTGTATTATAATTTTACATTGCATGTGACTACTAAATTTGTTCCTGGGTTACCTGTGGAACGTTCACCACAGGGAATCCACACATTCCCATCAACTCACAAAGGGAACCCATTTAGGTAGGCAGTAACAGTTGAAACAAATGGTAGTTGGCTAATGTACTTTTATTTCATTAAATTCATTTGTTATTACTCAGTTGGTCATAATACTGGATATGAATACTGTTACTGTACAAACACAAAACAAAAATAGTTTTAAGTTTATACCAAAGGCCTCAGACAGAAGCATTACAAATTCAAAAATTAAGTAGAAAAGTAGCAAAGATTTGTACAAACTCAGAAAGAGGTGAACCTGATTTCTGGAGAGCTTGACTTATTAGTTCAACAGATTTAGACTTGCGATAGTAGTTTTTGGATGGCTGACACTTGAACCTTGAATGATTCCCATCAAAAAACTAGCATCTAATTACAAAAAGATTGGTAACAAGCTTAGTCTATGAAAATAATTAATGCTGTCTAATTTAAGTAATGAGTAAAGATTAGGTCATTCATTAATACTATCATGTCATATATTAATAATAATGATTGATGATATCTGTCATAAGAAGCCAACGTGTTATACATTATTATAATTACTACCTGATAAAATGAATATTTAATATTCATTACTTATGACTGTATATGATTACTTCTTTTGTTGCCCTATTTAACGCAAACAAACATGGCTTTGAAATAAATTATCATTGAGTACTGACTACCAAAGACAATTTTTATTAGACACTAGATACATTAGCATTTCTGTCCTTGGATATAGAATTCCCCTTTCCCCTATAGTAGTATTTTGTAATATGAGAGGCTTTATATTTAAAGCATCATACAATGCTTGGATTACATTCAAGTTTTTTTCAGAAACCCATTGTATTTGATATTTACAATAATATTAAATGCAAAATGATTTTTTTGGAAGCTAGATCTGGAACTACACAATAAGAACAGATGATGTAACTGTCCTTATTGTGGTGTATAATTGATATTCAATTCTTTATTCTCGCTGATGACTGGGTGTCACACTGATGGTAGATTAGAGTCATGACTGCCTCCTTGGTGGTGCCCTTGCGGAGATGATCCCTGGTAACAGAGAAGAAAGGACTAGTAAGTACATGATGTTCAAGTATTAATCCAGAGACAATGATATAGCATACATGTAGATTGCTACATACTTGATGATGGCCAGAGGGTCCATTCTGGAATGGAGTCAGATTGGTGATGTGCGGCATCATTGATACTGTTGTCTTTTTTGTGTTTTTACTTCCTTTGTAACTTTTGCCTGTAAGAAATACAACACAACCTAAGTTATGGGATAACACCAAGCATTTTTGTACTGAAAAATTATTAATCTTACAAGTGCTAACAGTACTGAAAATTTTGTTTTTCTCTACAAAAAAACTGTCACTACATAATTGCATTAGATTTGGTTACCTAGCAACAGTGTTACCAGGAAATGAATTTACAGTGTCTCTTGTGATGGATGATTTTTACAAGCTACAAAAGTATTATTTTTGAGTCATTCTTACCTTCAATTCCATGTAGATCAGGTAAATGTGGCAGCTCATTCTCACTTCTTAATCTTTCTCTAAAGATGTCTTTATCTTTGTCTCTTTTTTTCTTTGAACTAGATTCTAAACTTGGCCTGGTGTCTTGCCACGATCCTATTTCACTATGGCGACCACTTATTTCAAAATTACTAAATGTCCTTTGATCATAATAAGTGTTCATTTCAGAATTTGAGTGTAATGATGAATGTTGATTAGAAGAACCTGTGGATTTTTTGCTACCGTATCCTCCAGTTGTCTTCTTGGATCTGCTGTCAGTTGTCACTCTACAAAACAAAAATAATTGTACTATGAATACTATTATACTACACATACTATTAGGGGTGTTTTTATTTTCACATGCAAGACTATGGTCTAAATCTTTCAACAGAACACACACCACACCATACCATACCACAACTCATCTTACCACACACCACATCTCACCACATCCACCCACACCACATCACATCACTACACCCACCCACACCACACCCACACCAGACCAGACCAGACCACACCCACACCACACCACACCCACACCACACCCACCTACACCACACCCCACACAACCATACCCCACCACCACATCTCACACCCTGCCACACCAGTGATGCAACATACCTGAAGGGTGGTGGACCAAGTGACGGTGAGTCCTGGCTTGGACTACCCACCACTCCTAGTCCTATATTAGTTTTGGATAAAGTCAGTGCTTGCGAACCATTATTTTTATTAGAAATCACAGATGACACACTTGTTACTGTATGAGGATTATTCGATAGTATATTGGAGTGTGCTTCTACTGTTGGTGAATGTCTTGTTGGGGAATTTCTTAACCCACTTGCACTTTGTATTGGAGATAACTGCCGTCCATGTGCATTATTAGCTACAGTAATTGTCTCTAATGGTGTTCCAGGTGTTGAGTGTGATGGCGTACTGTGTGACATTGTCATACTTGAAGTTGTCGCAGCTGCAAGTGTTGTATGGTGTAGACTGGATGATGATGTTGTGTGTTCTTGTGTTGAATGTGATGATGAGCTTTGACTTGTTGAAGGAAGTGGTTGTTTTTTGCTGACTTTTTCTGTGCTGGTTGTTTCTTTGTGTTTTTTGGAGTCTCTCAGTTCAGCTTTTTTTGCTTCTCGTTCTTTAGCTTCTCTTGCTTCTTGCAACTGTTGAGTTATCAAAAGTCAAAGGAAAAATATAAAAAATATGTCATTTTAATGATTATTACTAATACACAACAGGGACTACCATATAACGTATTCCTGACTTTGTGATGGACAATTACTTTTGGATGTTGAAGAATATTCCAACCTTTTTCAATTTCTTGTCCTTTCTTCTTGCTTTTTCTTCAGCTTCATCATGTTTTGTTCCACTCAGGAATT
>JAADYU020041000.1:0-10161 GCA_011763375.2 Heteractis magnifica
CCCTTTGTATTCGTCTTCTTGCTGCAGACAATAATTTTTATTTCACTTTTTACGGTTATGACACCAATCAAATTATTTTTAAAAACCTCTGGATGTCTTTCACATCTCGTTACATCATCTGATCAGAAGCGGCATTCGGTTTTCTAGGGGCCTGATTATATGAAGCGGCTGGCTCGATTTGCTGAGACCCCTGCTTTTCTATAAAACACACACAAAATTCGGTCGTCGTGATTACATAGCCCGGTAAGCTGAGCCCGCTTAACCGAGCCAGCCCGCTTCATATAATTAGGCCCGAGAAACTTCTAAAATGTAATCTAAAATGTAATAGAAAAAAGGCAAATAAATCGTGACGAATGGAGTGTGGCGTTCATATTCGCCAAAAGGGAGCCCACTTTAGATAATAGTGAAAATGAAAAATAAAATTCAAACAAATTGTATTTCTACATAGGATCACAGACAGGATACCATAGGGGAATTATATAGGAAACTACTTTAAATCGCGCGTTTTAAAAAATGTTGTACTAGTTTTTTACATGATTTTTCGGCTTTTACATATTACATAGCACACTATCTCGTTCTCAGAGTAAAGAAAATAAATAAAATACGATTTGTTTGAATTTTATTTTTCGTTTTCACTATTATCTAAAGTGGGCTCCCTGTGATTCGCCAAGACCCCACCCCAGGCTTGGCCCAACTAAGAATTGGTACAAGCTGGGTAAATCCCCCCGGGGAGGGGTTACTCCCTATATTGGCCTATACAGGATGCTCCTCCTGTAAAGAACACTATGATTTAATGTTTAACGTACATTTGATTATGTAATGGTATTGATTGATTACTTAGTAATTCGATCTCTTCCCAATGAACCACTCGAGCAACCACACGTGGAAACGACCTCATAACTGATTTACGGGATAAAGGAGGTAAAATAGATATTAGAATTGTAACGAAGTGATTATTTAGTTTACACAATAGTTTATAAGCATTATCTTTGATTCGTCATGTTATTGTGAACTAGTTTTTTCCTGTGATTTATACCTTGTAACTGTGTTGTTGTAAAACTATGATCGGAATGCATGCCAAGCAATCACGATCTAAATGTAACTCTAAGACCCTACTTTATTAGCAAGCATTGTAGGTGATCAGTGCGCTCTTTGATTTAATTGTAGCTTTACGTAATTCAATAAAGAAAGAGAAACGATGAATTGCAGTATAAGTAAACTGGAATACGGCCCACCGAGGACCAACAGTGACCATTGACCTCAGCCGTTACACCTCCCGAAAGGAGTTTTTAGGCCAAAGGTATAGAAAAATGTTGGAAATTTTTTATTTTTGGTATAGAAAAGGGTCGGGAATTTGCGAGTTCGGGTATAGAAAAGGGTAGGGTTTCACCATGCTAGTATAAACCAAAGCCGTTACGTATGTAAAAGGGGTACCTTTTATGCAAAGATATGTGAAAAGGGTACCTTTTTGCAGAAATTTGGTATTTAAAAGGGTAAAGGGTTCAACATTAATTTCTTGATATCTACCAAATGGGCTTTTCCTGTCGTGTTTGACCAAATAGGTCACTTCCGAGTTCTCGAAAATGATGCATAAAGGCGAGGCTTCGTGCGAAACGCTCGTGGCGCGAATTTCTTTGACATTTTCTGTTGCTTAAAAGTTTATTTTTATGGGTGAACCGAATGACAACAGAACAAGGTACTAAGTGTGACTTTGCACAAAGCCTCGCCTTCATGCATCTTTTCCGAGCATTTGCAATTGGGCTTCCTGTGTTGAAGGCCATGTGACCACATGCTTCGAAAAGTGAAGCGGGAATCTGATCTACGGAAGTGAAAAAACTTCATTCTGATCAACACAGAAATTATGGCTGAAAATAATTTCATATCGGTATGTATTGGTGTTTATCGTTTTAAAACTCTCTACGATTATAAGCTAACGATTTTACGTCGAACTAGCATGTGTTTTTCATAATTAAGTTGTTAATTATTTGTTTTCAAATGACACAGTGAGTACAACTTCTTTAGCTTATACACCTATTTCAAAAAGGTTGTCATCGCCAAGCGACATAGGCGATAGGAGATAGGTCATTCCAAGACCTGGGTCTGCGTAAATAGAACAATATTCTGTCTATTGAGACATTCAGTGCTGCTGGCAGCCAAAAGAAGCCATTTTTAGCACTTTTAGTCACTGTCATTTGCATCATTTGTTCATAAAATAGTTCTGGTATGACCTATGACCTATCGCCTATCTCCTTTGGCGAGGACAACCTTTTTTAAAATAGCTGTATAAGGCAATTAGGATTAGTAACTACTTTGGTTTCCATACCAAATGAATGTAAATACATTCAGTAAACAACGGCTTCTCCTGTCATGGGCAGCCTGATCAAAGTCAGTATCAGGACCACCCTTAAAATATGGTGCACCAATTCTTTTCGTGTCTTTGGGTAACTTGTTCTGGCATATACAGGTTTTTGAGGCTGACATTACTAAAAAAGATCGATAGATCTCTTTATTTTTAGGCCTGTTTATTATTGCTAATTAGAAGGGGTGGGGGGATTGGTGCTCAGATTCACTTGCATGACCACACAAACCATGGTTTCAAGTGTAGGTGGAACATAATCCACCTATCAATGTCAAGCCAGAGGGGTGACCTTGGGACAAGGTGGGAACTTTGATTTAAAATTGATTTTCTGGTGTCAAAGTTGCTATACCATAGGACAAAATTCAAAAGCAATCTTCCCCACCCTGGTACCCTTGTGAGCAGAGGCCATTTTTCTCCCCCTCCATATGGCTGACCTACAACCAAAACAAAAGGTAGAAAAAGACCTACTAGCAGGGTACCACTATGGGGATCTAGAGTATTTGCTTCACATGTACATAAATGTAAGTACTTGAAGTGATAATCTAGACAAGCAAGACATGCAAAAGTAAACAATCTTTGTTGGTGGTCATTTTTTCATGTATTAGTCATTCAACACTGGCTGACAATTTGAAATCTTACTACTGGATAGGTACTTTAAATGTCTTTAGGGATAACACATAACACTAAAAGCAGCTTTAAAGTAGCTTTAAAGTTCTAATATTTAATTTCAGCTCAAAATCCAAAATGGCATGATAATTGACAAAAATTTGTTACCAATAGCCTACTTTGGATATTTTGGTTGAGTGATCACACTTAATAAGATCTACGTCGAGGCTGTGGGGAAACGAAAGAATAATTATACAATTATTTCATTGTTTCCCTGGAGCCTTGACTCAGATCTTATTGTGTGCAATCATTCAACCAAAATATTGAAAGTGGACAATTTCAAACAAGTCCCCACCTGGGGAAGAGTCTCATTTAAACATCCAATCCTTTAGGAAAGGGGGGGGGAGTATTGGGGCTTAAGAGGGGAAGGCCATCAGTAGCATTTAAAACATTTTTGGAGTTTCAAACTTGTTTTTGAATGGAAAGTAAAGGATATCCTATCTTGGGGACACAATAATGGCTACAAATTTTGAAAATAATATTGCTATAAATTTTCAAGTCCTTTACCAAAATCAAAAATAATTACAGTTTATGGAGTAATCATTTTTGGTATTCTTGTCAGATACCAGATGGCTATCAAGGATACTCACTGGATATGTTCAGTATTCCAAAACATTATCAAGAAGATCTGAAGCATGTTATGCTGCCCAGAGGTATTTTACTTGACAGGTCAGTAAACCTTAGTAATCATAGCTCATACTGCTCTATACTGTTGTTATCAGTTACCACTGACACCAAAACAAATGTTCATGATCAATAATACATATGGTTTGGATGTTGTTGTTGTTGTTTTTTTGGGTTTTTTTTTTTTTTTTTTTTTGCATCCTAATTAAGAATACATTTAAAAGCTAAAAAATATCCCTGAAACCAAGAACCTTAAGTTGGTTGTCAGGCCTGCAACATTCCTTTGTGAAAACTGTGATGCCCTGGTCAGTGCAGATATTATTTTAGTGGATCAAGCAACTCTTATGCTACCAATCATGCTCTTCCATCTGACATGTGCATCCAGAACACAGAATTTATACATGTTCTTTAAGCATTGACCATTCCTTTAAAAGTTCATTTAGGTAATGAATATTAAAACTAAATACTTTTTTATTATAGAACTGAGCGCCTTGCTAGAAACATATCACGAGACATCCAGCCTGGGGGGCCTTTGGTTGGCCTTTGTGTTCTCAAGGGTGGTTATCAGTTCTTTGCTGATCTGATGGAGTACATTCGCAGCATAAGTGCTAATTCAGGTAATTTACTGAAAAAGTGGAAGTATCATCAATTTGGTATTCACCAATCAAATGTCTTGAATATTTTATTTTTACAGAAACATCCATCCCCATTTCTCTGGACTTTATCCGTCTCAAGAGTTATGAGGTGAGTGTCTTCAAAAGTTGATAGTTTTCATCTTTCAATCTAACAAAACAAACAAACATCAATCGTCAAAATCAATTTCATTGAACCTTGAAACAATCTCTTGGCTGATCTAAGTCAGGGCATGGCTAACTCACAGATTGAATAGGAATTTAGTGTGTTGGGTTATACAAAAGGAGGAAAGGCAGAGAACCCGAAAAATTCCTCAACTCAAGGAAGAGACCCACAAGAACTCTACTCACATGAAATACCAAGTCCAGGAGTTAAACCCAAGACCTCAGAAGTGACAGGCAATTGAGCTACTTTTGTGCCACCCTTGATTCAGTCTAAACTCAACTTCCCATAAGATTAGTATGCAAGTTTGGCATTTCAGTTCACATGAAACTATTGTTTAGGGTTTTGAAACAAGTTAAGGAGCAAGTGTGGCATAGTTGGTTAGTGCGCTGCCTGCTAAGCAAGAGGTCCATAGTTTGATACTCAGTGACCTCACATACTTGTTTTGACTTCTCTCTTATCTGTGTAGCTCTAGCTTTAAATACCCTTAAAATGGAGCACTGATGGAGAGAGGGGGGTAAAGTGCGCATCATCGGCTTCCATTGATAACAGCCTCATAGCTGAAGGAACTACCAACGTTAAATAAAGATACTTTACTTTACTTTACTTTACCTTTTTTAACAACTGCTTCATACTTAATATATAGAAAGACAGCCTGTAGCCTCTGCTTACCACTAAGCAAGACCAGTTGAGAAATCCAGGAAAATCTCCTCAATCTCTTCCCCTGAAAATTTTGTGAAATATATGAGATAGCTTCTCTACTAAATTCCCAGTACTACACTCTGTAAGTTTCATCTTTACTGCTCTATCTTCCATGTAGCCCATTACAACACTTAAGAAAAAAGCAGTGCTCCAAAAAGAGTGGTCAGGTTGCACTAGGCTAGAGAAAGGTACCTTGAAGTAATGACAACATGGCCTTTCAAAATAGTAGTCTCCTATACTTCATTGTTAACTTTAGATTAGGTAAAAATAGTGGATAGATGGACCCAAAGATTCTACTAGTGAAATGAGCTTTTTTTGCCTGGAAACTTTAATTTCCTTTTATGAGAAATTAAATATTCACATTGTAATGTTTTGAATCTTAATTCCTTAATACACAGGATGATTCTTCCTCTGGAGAAGTTAAAGTCTTAGGCAGTGACAATTTAGCATCTTTGAAAGGAAAGGTAAGTAAAATAGATTTACAATATAGTTTTCAAGACTTTATTTAAAAATACTTGCATACACACACACTGCTGATGCAATGCTGATTTTCAATCTCTTGTATTGCAGAATGTACTTGTTGTTGAGGTAAGTTGTGTGTCTTACTAGTCATTAAGTCAGAGTATATTATTTTCAAGTATAGTAGGGAAGACAGTGGTATATTGTGGATATGTTATAAGAAAAAAATAAAGTTTCATTAATAAACAATATTTACAATGTTTAGAATATTGCTGTGAGAGCTCTCAAAAATATTTTAATTTGCAATGGAATGGTTACATTTTAGGATATTGTTGACACAGGAGCAACAATGGTTAAACTGTTAAATACGCTTAAAAAGTATGACCCTGCTACAATCAAGGTTGTCAGGTATTACTTTAATTTATTATATATATATGGATCAATGAAGTATCAGGATTCCCCATGTTTCTAAAACTCTAATACACAGTAAAGATACATCACTGTTGCCATGACTACCCTTGTATCAACCAATCACAAATGGCCTTAAAATGTTTCCTTGATCCTGGATATTTCATTGCTTTGCTCACTCATGAGAGATATCATCAACACTTGAAGATAAAATTTGTATCTCCACATGCCCATGTAATATTTTCCATGTGGTATTGTGTGATGTATGGTATTTTAAGTCAGGTTGTAGACCTCTTGGACCTCTTAGTTTTGGGTATATATAGATGTTTTCCCATTCTAGACCCCCATTTCATTCCCTTGAGTATATGCAATTGCTTGATAACAACCATTTCCCAGAGGATCAAAAGACAAAGGCTTGGCAGCCATGTTGGTGGTACAGACTAAAGGATCTAATGAGAATATACCTCCAACATGGCCAAGATGATGTTACATGCAAATAAGAGAACACAGTACATATTTAAATTGATTTATCTAAATGTATTTTTACTTTTTTTACTTTCAGCTTGTTTGTGAAAAGAACGGCACGAAGCTGTGGCTATAGACCTGACTGTAAGTATACATCAAACGTTTTAGGGTACTGCTCTGCAGGGCACACATAGTCAAGGCATAAGAAGGGAGCACAAAGTTTAAAAGAATGCTAAATCAAATAAAATCATTGGATTTGGAGTGAGTTTCTGAACTCTTGAATAATGCTCACATTTCCATGACCTGAACACGTGCCCAGAGCAGTAGTATGACAACTCCTGATGCATCTATAGCCATAGAATTTCTTCTGTTGAGTGATCAGTAAACACATTAGTGTTGACCTTGGAATGCAGTAAATAGTACAGTTGTGAGCACCAATTTATGTATGTACTATTAGTGTGTAAAAACGTTCTTCAGGGAACCAGCATTCATTGCTGATGGGCTGAGGGTAGCAAAGATGGTTTTTGAGTCATCCATTACAAACTATATGCATCCCACCAATAATTGGCTCACGTTCAAATTCCTTTACCCTCCTGGTAAGGTTCATCAGGAAAACCTGGGAAAAAGGGTTGAAATTAAACAGGAACCCCTGGGAAGTGAGCTGGGAGAAGCTGGATAATCTTGGGAGGTACGTGTTATTAATAAACAATGAAAAGTTACAAATATGGACGCAGATGGATGTAACTGGGGGTATGATCGGGTACGAAATGCATTAGCACTATGAATGTGGGCTCCCTGTTGGCAACATTTTGTAATCACCGGAGTGAATTGTAAGTGTGTTATTTTTCAGATATTGGATTTGAAATACCAGACGAGTTTATTGTTGGTTATGCCTTGGTAAGAGCTTTTTTCTCCTTTTGACTTTTTCTCTGTCACATCCCATCTCTCTCTCTCTCTCTCTTGTTAAAGTAAGAAAAACTCTCTTACTTCCACAGGATTATAACGAGTACTTCCGTGATCTCAATGTAAGTGTATTGTATTTTTGGTTCAACATTCCCCACTCTATCAAAAACGAGAAATTAGCGTTTCGTCCGATATCCAAACACCGGAAAGTGGATTGAAAAGTGAGGCGCAGCAGAGAGCTATCAAAAACGCTACCTTTATATTTTGCTTTACATACGAGACGCTACATACAGAGGTAGTAGAAATTCCCTTTCAGAGGTGTCATGTCGACCCAATTTTAATATATTTAACAACAGAAAACGTTCACCTTTTAAAAGGAAAGTGAAAATGTGTGAATGGGCTATTTAAAACGTTCTAGCCCCATGGTTTTTCTTCTTCTCTATTTTGGTGAATGATTTTTTTTCTTTCCTCACTTAACGTTAAAAGAAAACCCTTTCTTTATGGGCACTCTCTTCTTGTGCTGATCTTTGGAATCTTTTCCTTGCTTAGCATGTGTGCGTCATCAACGAAAATGGCAAGAAGAAGTACGCAACCAAGTAATACAAAAACTGTATCATTTTCTTTTGGTCCACAGCCTCTTATATATTACACTGTCTTACTTAGAATTGTTATAGAAACAAGCTATACCATATTAAAATTACTGATGTATTTTATACCGTACCCCGTGCTATATCAAAATTACTGAAATTACTAATGTTTTTTAATTCATTATCGGAATTACAAGAAAGCACTTTTAGCTCAAATCTACAGAAACTTTTTCCACGCGCCGGCTCATACGCGTTAACTCAAAAACTGTATTCTTACGCAAAATACAATATCAAGATTTCAGTGTTCCTAAGACGTACGGACAAATCAACAGCAAAATTTACTCCCTCCAGTAGATAAGTTCAGGATCTTCCATTAAAATAAGGAATTACTAGCTCCACCCTTACTGTTCAAAACTAAACAAATTTGATCCTCGAAAACGTTTGATATTTACTGATGACTCTTACTTCTGAGGCCCAAGCCCCAATTCTCTTCCCTCTTCCCTCCCCTCCCCTCCCCTCCCCTCCCCTTGGACCCATTCCTTCAAAATCATTCAACGAAGTCGAAACACTTTTATAAATATTCTGTATGTAAACACGTAAAATTGATTTACGAAGAAATTAAGAAAATAACTAAGCTACCTTGCACAGGGTAGTATTGGGAGAAGCTGAAGTGTATTCCTGCTATCTACAGCATAACAGGAACAGCTTTTCCTTGCCATGGATGTAAACGGCCCCTAAGCCTGAGTATCCATGCATTTACTCTCCCCCTCCCCCTGCGAGCGGGAACCGCATCCAGTGAGCTTTGAATAAGTCAGTTCTCGGAAACGAAAACTTTACACAAGATTCTTGGAATTGGCCTCGACGAACAATGGAATGTCATGAAAGCGAGCCCTGATTGGGCGAATTTCCCAGTATGTTTCGCTTCGAGGATTTCAAGCGCCATCGTGGACAAGCAGCCGCACAATACACGTATGGCAAGAAAAACGAGGAAGTTAAGAAGTTGTCTAAGGTAAAAGGTTTTTTATTTACTTAATAATAATAATAATAACTTTATTTCAGTGTCAAATAGTAGTAGCAGTCGCCCACTAAAAAAGGACACTTAACTAAAACTAAACCTAATCTAATTAATCTACCTATAACTATATCTAAAATCCTACATTTAATATTAAAATATTAAAATTTCTGTTTAAAATATATTCATATGTAAAATTAAATAAGAAAATATCAAAACTATTAAAATTTGACTATAATTCATTAAGAATTACATAAACTACAGTTCTTACAATTACCGCCAACCAATTGTTCAAGATCTAATTTTCTGATAGATCTCATAAAAGTAAGTGAATGTTTACCATACTTAACTGTATTGAAACGAGGGATGTTAAACTCCTTAACTCTTAAATTATAATTCGTTTCATTCCTAGAAAATAGGTCGGAAATGTAACAATGAACGAGTAGCAAAAACCTTGATTTTTTAATGTTTTTCTTTGACAAATATGTTTCGTGTGCTACGAATCAACTGCCTGAAGACGTCGGCCCATCGTTCTCAGAATTTTGGGCGTTTTCTTGTTCGAAGTCTTTTGGAATCTCAGCTAATTAATAAATTACAGTAAATAGACACTATAGTTGACTATTTTTATTCTTCTGATATCGACTGTCGACCAGTAACACATTTAAGCTGGCTAAATATCACGGCGCTTTTTCTGATGAACTGTACGCGTGTCCAGTCACAAAGTAAAAACACGTGAAAGGTAACTAGACGAATAGTTAAAGCAATAAGCCATCGTTGATACACACATTTCAAAAAACGTCGCCAAAAGCAACAAGCCAAGACCACAAAGCCTTCGGGTGATTTTTTTCAGTAGTTCATCATTCTGAGACGCGGTCATTTTAGTCTTTTTACTAAATATGTCAGATGCTATGCTTCCCAAGTTCAAATGTGTGACGAAAAACCCATCTAACATCCTGACCACGAGATCTTTGCTTTTGATCTCAACTTTTCGCTTGCTGTTTTTGGCTTTGGCAACGTTTTTTGAAATACTCGGCGCCTTTTAGTCCGGCCACTGTGAAACAAACTACTTATTATTTGCTTTTTTATAGGCAGATTATTGACCCTTATCCATAAAGCCACCACTAATTTGCATAAATCACTAAGCTCAATAAATTTTGAAAACATTTTGTCTTCACATGAAA
>JAADYU020041111.1:0-17347 GCA_011763375.2 Heteractis magnifica
GGAAACGTACGGTAGTGACTTACAGCACGTACACGGTGTGGTATGCATTAACACTGAAATGGCTTCCCATTGTTTTCATGTGAATCATCCAATCACAGAGCGTAGTTACGGGCTACAGTATAGAACGGTACGGCAACGATACGGCTAGGAATTTGTCGTGTCGTTTCCCACTCACACGAAATCCGCTCGAAGACAATAGGAAAGCCATTTCAGTGTTACTGCATACCGCACCTTGCACGCACCGTAAGTCAGTACCGTACATTTCCCACTCGTACGAAAATCGCTCTATAACGGTGATTTGATTTATATCGTAGGGTGATGGAGGAGACGATCAACAGCCAATCAGCATCAAGTCGAGCATCGTGGACATCGCACATGACTACACCAAAAGAAAGAATGTTTTTCGATTGACTGCGTTTAATGGCTGCGAATATCTTTTCCAGGTGAGTAGCACGTGACTGGATGGACACCCCTACCGGCTTTAATTTTTCTCAAGTTACTACATGCATGCTGTGTATAATGGTTTTCACTAGCGACATAATCATAATGGTAAACAACATATGCAGACTCAGTTCAGCTGTTGTCCAACAGGTGTGAGAAAAGACAAGTGCTGCTAATGAGCAATGCCCAGCCGAGTCTGCGTGTGTTGGTTATGCTTATGCTTATGTTGCTAGTGAAGACTGGGCTTGATGGAATATGCTTATGTTGCTAGTGAAGACTGGGCTTGATGGAATATGATTCTGTTTATGAAGCATATGAATTTCTCGCTGTTTGATTGGCTCCCTGCCATGGTCTAATAGATATACGGACCATTCGATCTGTCCACACCACATCTTACAAGCGCGTCTGTCATGCTGCATGCACAATAACAGGCCCAACTTGAACAAGGCATCAAGTTACAGGCATTGACAGTGTCCGACATTAGGAATTTCGTATGTTGTATGATATCTTTCCGTTATAAATTATAATATCTTTGTCTTTTTCATCAGAGTGAGGACCGTTCGTCCATGATGAAGTGGATAGAAGCTATTCAAGCCAACAACAACCCTGATGAAGATGTAAGTCACGCTTGTATTTCGTTTTTCCTTCTTTCCCATAAAGAATACTTATTCTCGTAATAAGGGAAGGTGTCTTAAATGCAACCAAGCCAAGCACTTGTTCATTGCCGTCATTATTTTCTCTCATTTTTTGATTTTTCTCATTTTCCTTTTTTCCCAATCGTCTTCTGTACTTCAACTTTCATGCCTCCGTTTAGAATTTTTTTCCACTATTTTTTTGTAGGAGTCTGGAGTAACAAGCCAAAGTCTTATTATTCGTAGAATGAGGAATGTAGAACAGGAATCTACGGGGTGCGTATTCACGTTCTCTTTTTTTCTTTTCATCCTTTCTTTTTTCCCATCCGTTCTTTCGTTTCGTAGTCTATACCGATCAAGAAAAGTGGAAAATGCTAAGTCCATACCCTACTTTTAATGTTATGGTACTTTGCCACAAAACTAACTTCATATTATTGGTTCTGTGCGATCGATCGAAAATCATTAAATTTCATAAAACATCCAGTATGAATGCATGGATGCATCCAGTATTTAAACCTCATTGAAATTCATGATAGCTCATAATGACATCACTAGCATTAGATAAGACCAAACTAATTACGAAAGGGTGTCTGTTTGCAACGGAATGCTATGAGCAAGAAGTCGTTCCGCCCCTCCAAACCCTACTCCATGCTACTACCTTGTTGCTTTCGACGAGAGGGCTACCCATACCTTAATGCTAATAAGGCAGCAGTAGGGATATTGAACTTTGTCTAATGTAATGTGATTTGTTTACCAGGAACACCCATTCTTCCTCAAATAAGCTCACACCTGCTGGCAGTAGTGCAAAGATGCCGAACTTCTCAAACCTCAAGAAAAGTTTATCATTCAAGAATATATCTGGTATACAAAAAGGTAACCGAAGCGTAGATTCTTGTCTTAGTCTTTAGGATAAGACGTTGGGAAAGTACTGTGTAAGCGTAAATACAGATTTACTGGTAGTTATTGAAAGTATAAAATTGGCATGTTTTCACTTGTAGGTGTTTTGTAGGGTAGCCTTAGTGGGGGATAGGGGGTGGGGGGTGGGTTTGGGATTATAGGGTGCTCATATCCGTAAGTGTGGGGTAATGGGGGATGGGTTTGGGATTAGGGTGCTCATATCCGTAAGTGTGGGGTAATGGGGGATGGGTTTGGGATTATAGGGTGCTCATATCCGTAAGTGTGGGGTAATGGGGGGTGGGTTTGGGATTATAGGGTGCTCATATCCGTAAGTGTGGGGTAATGGGGGATTTGGGGTTAGGGTGCTCATATCCGTAAGTGTTGAGAAGGGGTAGTCATTTGGGTGTAGTTTCGATAGTTGTGAGACGATGATATTGGACTTCATCGAGACCTGAAAGACAAGCTACTCATTATTTTGTTGGTTCAACCTGTTTCAGGGGAAGGTAGTAAAACTAACCAATGGCACAAGAAAAGAAAGCGAAAGAAGCAATCACCAAGTATTACTAACTACGTACCAGGTAGGTTTGTGCTAATATTACTAACTACGTACCAGGTAGGTTTATGCTAATATTACTAACTACGTACCAGGTAGGTTTATGCTAATATTACTAAAACATGTACAAACGTGGCAATCTGGATTTAATTTGATCGGTTATTCGAGATATTTTATTGATTATAATGTTGTTTTCTAGGTCATTCTATAGGTGTACCTCTAGAATTGTGCCCATGCTCTAAAGTCAACAAGGTAAGGAACAAAAAACACATACAGTGACACTGTGTACCCAACAACAACTGACATGTTATACTGACGCAAAATTAATACGTGTATCATCATCATCATCATCCCCTTAGCTGTGGGTGGCGTAGCGGTAAAACGTTCGCTGTCCAGCAGGTCGGGCTGCTGTTCTCTTCCACAACAAAAATGGCAAAAAATATAACCGGTTACAGCGGGTTCAATAACCCGTTAGAACCGAACCCGCTCTAACCAGTTTACCGTCAACCCGTTAGAACGGCTTGAGAACTCGGTTACAACGGATTCGGTTGTAGCGGGTTATCGAGCCCGCTGTAACATCGAATGCCAATATGGCGTCCAATTAGAATTGCTATTGTTCTGGACTCACTAGCCTCTCATACATGTGAAAACGCTTTTGTGTTTCCACTTGAACACGAGGCTAGTTAGTCCAGAACAATAGCAATTCTAATTGGATGCCATATTGGCATTTGGTGTATACTACTTGGAGTTTTTCGAGTTCTCAAGCCCTTCTAACGGGTTGAAAGTCAACCCTTTAGAGCAGATACGGCTCTAACGGGTTATTGAACCCGCTCTAACTGGTTACACTTTTTGCAATTTTTAAGCTCTGGTAGTGTTTGAGCGAAAAGTGCCCCCTATTAGTGCGAAAGCGCTGGAACTGGTAGGGACTACCTGTAGGGGCTGGATGGAGAGCTATAGGGGAGCCCCTGAGGGCCGCTACACAGGCTATTGCAAGTAGCTTATTTTTGATTTAATATTTGTATATTTCTAGTGCATTCCTATTCTTGTTGATTGTTGATTTAATATTTGTATGTTTCTAGTGCATTCCTATTCTTGTTGATTGTTGATTTAATATTTGTATGTTTCTAGTGCATTCCTATTCTTGTTGATTGTTGATTTAATATTTGTATGTTTCTAGTGCATTCCTATTCTTGTTGAACACTGTTGTGAAGTAGTGGACATCAAAGGTCTTGATACTGTTGGTGTTTACAGGTAATCAAAGAAAAACAGCTAATTTTGATATTATGTTCAAATGCACAACTTTTGAAGGCGGCTTTTCCGATCGAATTTGATTCATCACGTTAGAAGTACGTCACTTTGCACTATCCTGAAATTCTATTCTTGGTAGTTGTTGCGCCATGGTTTTGTTACTTGGTAATGTACTTCTTACGTCATGGTATGACATACTTGTTTCTCAGCAACAAACTTTATGTCTTACCTCCTTACTGTCATTCCGTGCTACGTCATGGTCGACATCATCATTGAATTCAATCTATTCATGATAGATTTAAATCACTTAAGATTTTCCAATTAATAGTTTTAATGTTATTGATATTGTTTCTTTTAGAGTTCCTGGAAATTCAGCAGCTGTGTCGATACTACACGATGAAATCAACAGCAGAGGAGCTGAGAACGTCAACTTTGAAGAAGAGGTGGGTATATTATCTTGTAATGCGTACTGTGTATTTGAAAGAAACGGACAAATTGGTATTGTTTTTTAGAAATGCATTGAAGGAAATGGAATAGAATGAAAGTCCAAACATTTCCCAGGCCATCCGGTTTTCATTCAGTTTCGTTCATTTACTGTTTCTATGTGAACTTCCCATTTGTTTCATGGGCATTGCATTCCTTGCATTTTTGGCGAAGATAAATATTATCTAGCTCTACCTCATCAGTTCTACGTCCCATGTCGATGTTCTCTTTTTGTTTCAGAAATGGCACGATGTGAATAACATTACCAGCTTGCTAAAACAGTTTTTACGAAAACTCCCAGAGGGATTGATAACCGCAGGTATAGTGATAACTTATACCTTTAACCTTGATCTTTAACCGATTTCCATTGCATGGCTTGTTTCAAATGCTTCCAAGAGAATATGGAGTTGCTATGGACGTCACCTGGTTTTGACTTTGACGTCCGTCAAAACTCTAGTATGGCTTCACCTCGTGCGACTTCTTCTCGTGCCTCGCTGCTTTCCGCGTGCATCCATAGCTCAATGGACTCACTGCTGGGTGTTGACCATTTGTAAATTGGTCGCACCTGATCCGGAAATACAGTAGTAAACAGTTATCGTGCGCAAGCTAATGAATTCTCGTCTATTTGGTGATTAGAACTATACGAACCGTTTATCGAGGCTAATAAGAAAGAAGACCCGGTCGAACGGATGTGGGCACTCAAATGTCTGGTGAGTTTTTATATATCCGTATCATGCCTATTATGACTCCTAATACGCCTTTAAAACTCGATACATTAATTTACACTAATAACCCCCACCCCCTTCATTGGGTTCAGGAACTATTATAACCACATTTCAAGTAGATTTACAGTATCTTGATCTTGAAGTGGCTTCCTTACAGTCTAAACCAATGAAAAAGCACGAAAAAACACCGACCAATCGCAGTGCTGGACTGAAATGGCTCACTCAAATGCATGGGAAGAATTTTGGAAGAGTTTCTTTTTATATTGGATTACTGACTCTGAGCACGTACACGGAACGGTATGCAGCAACAATGACTCCCATTATTTACACGTCAATAATCCAATTACAACACGGTTAAGGTCACGGCTTCGAATTCGTCCTGTCGTTTCCCACTCATACGACATCCGCTGATTAAGAAATGCTTCTTTTTCCAGATCAACGATTTACCAGAGCACAACTACGAAACCTTAAAGTTTCTTTTGGCCCACTTAAAGAGAGTTTCTGATAACGCGGAAAAGAATAAGGTACGGTATTGGTGCTTTAATAATCCCATTGATTCTGTGATTTAGACTGGCGAAATGATTAAGGTGTGTTGACTTGTACTTAGGAAAAAAGTACATTCAAATTACATGGCCACTCCCCCTCACGACACAACTGAGGGAAGACACATTCATTCCCCTTCATTTCTTTGCCTGAGCAAGATTTCAGAAAACTTTTGTAAATTACGAACTCGTTAAGCACCAAAAAGTCTTACCCCCCCCCCCCCCCATCTCTTACCAGCCTTCCTCCCACAAGAGTCGATCATCAACGATCCCTTTATTGATTCGTTTACAGATGGAGGCTCGTAACTTGGCCATCGTGTTTGGTCCTACACTCGTACGAACAGGAGAAGATACCATGATATCCATGGTTAAAGATATGTCAGATCAGTGTCGTATTGTGGAGACTCTACTGACCCATGTAAGTGCGCGTTACTAAATCTATTGTTACTATACCATGATATTCATGTCAGATGTGCCGCACTTGATTAGTTTTTAAGCATTTCTTATGGATTGTGTTTTAGAATGAATGGTTTTTCGAGGAAGGTGTTGATGGTGACGATCCTCCATCTAAGGTAAGGATGTTCATTACTTATATGTTCTTAGTTATTCTAATGCATATAGTTGAGAAACATTGATGGAGGGTGGAAGCACACTAGGTAGAGTTGGTGGCTATTCTAAGGGAGAAGGGGTGGGGTGGGGGGTAGTCATGGGGGAGAATGGGAGGGGTGTGTTTGTTTCCAACAATGTTGCATTCATTCATTAAGATCACTGTTTTTTAAAACTGATAGATTTTTCCAGTTTAAATAAAGCATTTATTATTATCATCATCATCATCACCACCATCATCATCACCATCATCATCGTCGTCGTCGTCGTCGTCGTTATTATCATCGTCGTCGTTATTATCATTATTATTCATTTGGACAGGATATTGGGTATCATGCCCAACAATGTTGGACTCACACATGTGAAATACACATCACATCCATGGAAATTTAACACAAACAAGCATATATCCCAACATCGTTGGGCCTTGGGTCCGTATGAACATAAACACCAACACCAAACCGACAACTACCAACAATGTTGGATGTTGTTGGGCTCGTTTGCACGGGCCTTTACATCAAGAAAACAAAGTATAAAAAAAAATATTTTATCTTATCAGCCTCCAGTAGATTCGGAGGGACGAGATCATTTTGTTTCAATGAGTGTGCTGTCTTCTCTTGGCCAAGCAGCTGGAAACTTCGGTAAGCTTTCTTTCTTCTTTGAAGTTAAGCCTGATACCACGCTTCACGATAAATAGCTTCACTCTACTCATGAATAACGTTAGCAGTGATCTGTTTATAGGTTTTCTACCTTCTCAACTTCTTTGATGCTTTTTAACTCGGAATTTCTTTCTTTTTTCTTCTACAGGAGAAGATGGAAGCATAAAGTCTAAGGTATGTTGGGGTTTTTTTTGGACATTTTTCTTTGATTATTTCTTCTTTTTCAGTTTAAACTTGTGCGCGAGAAAACTACGCCTTCTCGTTGATTTATTTCTTGCCATTAACAATTATTGTGCTTTTAAAAGCACCCATATTTACTACTTCAATTCACCCCTGTTTGCGCAAGTAGGACTGCCTTCAACAAATAAACTCCTTTTTAAATTTTGGTGTATTTTTTTCCCTTGCCTCAGCAGCCCGGCGGATTAGCCCACATATCGCTACATATCCCTAAGTTCCGCGGCAAACACACAAAAAGCGAGTCCCATGACAGTTCGTCTCCTGAGGCTGTCACCTCTGATGGAAGTGCATCCCCAACTTTAGATAGAGCCACCCAAAGAATCTCTGGCACAGGATCTTGTCCGAGTTCTCCAACACTAGAGCGCCACAAGATGGCAGTGAAAAAAGGCGCAGATCTCTCTTCGTTGTCTACAGGTTCGATGACTAATGTCGTTGAAATGGTCGATGCAGACTCCAAGGCTCGGGGTGCGTCGTCTTTGAAGGCGTACTCCTATGCCCGACCCCCTCCCCCCTCGTACAGAAAAGTTGGCCCACAACGAATGCCAGCAAGTCCTTCAGGAGATCAACCCCAAGATTCTGTGCCAATATTTGTGACGTTTGGACATCCTGGAGGTGACACAAATGAAAACAAAGCTGAAGTGGAGGTTGCGCACGATGTGGACAGTGTTGGGCATCCATCAAAGCCAACATTCGCTTCCTTAAGTGAAGAAACAAGATTACGGCTCTTGAAGGTGAGCCTACAACAAAAGGCACTGGAAAAGAAGCGCCAGTCCGAAGGAAGCGCGGGATTAACTCGTTCTCATCCAGATGTTAGCGAAGAGTTACCCCATGAAACATTACTTGCTCCAACCAAGAATGCCGATCATGAAGTGTCTGACAGTACCGAACACTTAAGCAGCAGTAACACAAGTCGTAGTAGCAGTACTCCAAGTAGTAAAACCGCGTCTTTGGATTCGCTACACCTTCCTTCGACTTCACCGAACGATGGCGACGGGCGTAAGAATATTGGGTCCTACCCTGGGACTCGAGTTACGACTAGTGGTGGGTGGAAGGCGTCTCTATCGTCACCTCATCTTTCCACCACACCTGTTACCTCCCAAACTGTTGATTCTCTTGCTACAAGCCAAACATCAAACACCTCGAGTGAAACTGTCGTAACGATAGTTCAAGGTAAAGGGGTGGTATCCAGTGGAAGCGGAGAGGCAAAACGACGGCCTTCAAGCTCGGATATTCGCGCAAGAAGAAATACCGCAGAAGGCCTGCGTGTTAGACCCTCGATGAAATCGGAAAGCAGCGACTCTTCAAGTGAAGACGAAGGAGAATTAGCTCTCAGTATGTCTAAGACTTTCGACGAAAAGCTACGGATATTACTCGACTTGGACTATTCTTTTAAGGGCCAAGGTCAACAGAAAGCAGAAGAGGAGGAAGAATCTTCTTCTGTCAGTAGCGAGCGTCCAAGAAAGATGTCCTCCAGTAGGCAACGCCGTCAGTCAGAGGAACCCTCCGATCGTGAATCACTCGAAGACGTGCGCGGAAGCAATTCCAGCCTGGCTATATCAACTCCTGAAAGGAAATCTTCTCTGGAGAGTAGGCATTCCGAACCGCATCGTTTTTCTTCAGAGTCGAATCACGTCGAGAGTACCGAGACTCGGACGTCAATCCAGATTGAACCAAGACCGAGAAAAAACACCCCGGAAAAAGTGATTCCAGTTAAGACACCACTGCGCAGCCCTGAAAGACGCCCATCTTCGACACCAGAGACTTCCAAGACGGTCATCGATGTCGGTGCCACCAAGGGCAAAAAGAAACAAGACAAGCCATTGCAAAGCGAACGAGCGTCTAAGATGGGCAGAGTGCACACCACAACTCCGGTGGCTCTCAAAGAATTCAAAATCGCTGGCTCTACTTTTAAAAAGGACCCGGGTGTTAGCAGAAGAGAGGTGTATTCTGCGCCTGGTCAAAGCGCCCGAGTCGATTCCGGTCTTCCAAAACGATCTGTGCATAAAGATTCCCCAATAGTCAAGGCGAGAACGGAAGAAAGCTCGATCATGATAAGCCCAAGGAGTTCTTTAGGTAGCAGTAGAGGATCATTTTCTGATAGTCCTCGTAGTTCTGTGACTGATTCTAGTCCCAGAAACTCGCGCTCCGAGATAAACATAAATTTATCGAGATCCCCAAAACCATCGGGTCCACCTGAAAAGAAGGCTCCGGGAAAATACGCTGCAATGGCGGCAAGAAGTCACGTGCCACCCAAGGTCATGGGTCGTGAGCCCGCACCAAAAACTAAAACATATCCCAATAGAGACACGTCTGGTAGAACTATTTTGCCATCCAGATCAAGATACTGCGCGACATCCGGAGAACCCACTAGGGAAAAACACGCCCACAAATTGGAAACTAATGCACAGCACATTGCTGCACTCTTGGAAGAAATGCACAGTGAACGCTACCTCAAAATGACGCGTCAGCGGTCTGATATATCTGGGCAAGCGCAGAAAGCTGCCGCGCAAAGATCAGCTTCGCGCAGACGCAGAAGGTCACTTGGAGATGAAAACAACGAAATGCAAAAACAGCAAACAGAAGCTAATGAAAGTCTTTATTCTGGAAGAGTATGAATGCGCAGAGTTCAGTGACTGACGCTGTTGGTCCTTGCTAAAGACGAGTCTAAACAAGCCTAAGAAGAAGACATAGGTCTGTACTATCAGACTAAAAAAAAAACGTAATGAAACCTAATGAGTGAGAAGATTAAAGTTTTTGTCAATATTTTTATAGTGCTTGCGCAAATTTCGAAACGTCTAGATCAATTTGCGCGCTTTCCAAATTCGACCCCTAATGTCGCCGCTTTCTTAGTAAGTATTAGATAGGATCTGTGACGTCCAAATGCGAATATATTTTTGTTTTAGTAATTTAATCGAGTACAAAAAAAAATTTGAAAAATTGTGCGTCGTCTATAGAGAGAAAAACGGTCCAAAGTATTTTATGTGGACATTTTTGAAGTAGTTTTATATCTTTGAAATTGTCTTGGTTAAAAAGGAGTTAAAAGAACTGTGAACTATTCGATAAGAAACCAAAAATTTAAAGCGCAATGCTTGGACCAAAAAGTTGGAATGAACATTGCTTTTCGTTCAATGAAAAGAATGTAAATAATGAATAGCCCTTTATATTTCTAGTTTTCATTTAGCAGTTGATCAGTTTCGTTTCAAAGCTGAATCAGGTTTACAAGCACTCCTCTAGATGATCATTTTCAATTGACTGCTACGCTTGCACTAGACAGAAAGTATCTAGATTTGCAAATATTACCGGATTCACTTAATAATGGTTAGGCAGCTATTGAATTGTGCTGCAAAAACATAGTGATCGCGGGAGGATAAGTATGGGAAAGACTTGTTTACCCAAGCTCCTTATTGTTTCGGATTCAAAAGCATTTGGAAACCGAGCTCCTAATTTTCTTTTCGGATTCAAAATCCACCGAGACGCCATCCAACTGATGGGATGATTTTGCATCGAATTCATGTGTGCGCGCGTGTAAACATCAAAATAAATCCGATGCGAAAACGTTGGGATTCGTCATAAATCCGGAAACTTTCACTCTAGTGTCAACGCAGTCTTAAGAATGCGTACCTCTTATTAACCGAGCGCAAGGGCCGTACCGTAAGTTATGGACCGAGTTTTTTTCACGCGTAGCGCGCGGGCCATAAAAAAGTGGGATAAAGCGAGGTTCCATAACTTATGTCCAGACTGAGCAAGCGAGGTTGATAAGATGTTTATTATATGGCAAGATGAACACAAGAATAAGGCTGGTGGTCCGTACCGTAAGTTATGGACCGCATATTAGCCAATGAGAGCGTGTGAAATTACCTTGCCATATAATAAAAGTTAATATTTCTGATAATCTACCCAGATATATTCGATTCTGAATTGAGTGCTTGGTGTCTGTGAAAATTCTGGCTTCTTTATCTTTGCAAGTACTTAAAAAACTGGGCCTCTCTTTCTGATAGGACCTTTTTTACTACTCTTCAACTAAAAAGAATTTCTACCGAGTGAATAACCTTTATACCATTAAGGCCCGTTTACACTAGCAATTTTGTCGCGCGACTTGAGCGGCGATTTCAATGGCAAATCTGTCGCAACCAAAATTGCGCGTCTTTGCACTAACTTTCGAGCATGTTCGAATGGACCTAATCCATTGGGCGTATTTGTTTTCCTGTTTCAGACCACGTGTCATTCCCTTGGGTATTGTTTCTTTGTTTCTCGGTAGCGCTTGAGAAGATATGGATGAGTCTCAAACCAAGAATCTTATTCTCGAGCGAATAAAACGTGGTCTGAAATGGGACAACAAATACGCCCAATGGATTAGGTCTATTGGTGGCGACTTGTGCGCATATGTCGCCGTAAAATCCCCATAAAATCGCCGCTCAAGTCGCGCGACAAAATTCCTAGTGTAAACGAACCTTTAGACTATTATTATCTTTTTATTATACTTTGTATTTATGTTACACGTGTTTGTGAATACCAGTACTCCATTTTCTGGAGTGTGCTTGATAAGTATCTTCAGAGCTTGAAGACATAGGGGAAAATGCAAGCTTATTTTTTGAAAATTAGTCAAGCTTGGCTTTTTCTACTTTTTAGAACGAAAACATTTGCAGAAGAAAAGATGTATTTCTTCATTAAATCAGAAAAAAGTATCTATTTTTATAATACCTATAACTATATATCATCATTATATTAATATAACTTGATATACATATATTCATGTATATAGAAACTCTGACTGTCGTTTGACTTTGTTCTTAATCATTGTGGGGGTATTAGTCTGGATGGTTTGTCACGTGGCTTTGAGTTACAATCTCAAGATTGTGATAAGCTGCTGTAAAGGCTTCTTTGGGGAGAGTGTGTGTGGGGTGGGGGGGGGGTATTAGTATAGGTAATCATACGGTTTCGAGTGCAATTTGGAATTAATTTGCACGAGTGAGTTTTTCAAAGAGTACTTAATAATATACATGAAAAATTAACACACAATAACAATGGGATCACATGACTAGATAATTTGATTTTTAAATTTGCACTGCACTGCAAATTCGCCCTTCCGAAATTCGATTGAGGAAGGGAACACACTTGTGCCGCACAGAATTGTGGGGCTGAATTTGGGGACAAAATCAAAAAGTGCCGCCATCATGCATTGGATTCTGGGATCGATTTTGGGGACTAGATAGATTTCGTGCCCAGTCTTTTGAATTTCGGAAAGGCGAATTACTTTTTCCTGCTGTGTTATACAGCCCGTTACAGGTTTCTTCTGAATCGGAGTTTCACAACCACCCCTCCCCTCCCTGTTTCCCAGTGCCTCTCCAGTTTGAAACACAGAACAGCAGCTTTAAAATTTACGTTACGCGCGACCAGCTGATATCGAATTATGCGCTTGAATATCCTCGACGTAATATGTGAAGAGGGCTCTGATTGGGAAAAGTATGGTGCTAACAAAGCACGTGTATGGTACGGTGTGACACTGACATGACTTCCTATTGTTTTAGTGTGAATCATCCAATCACAATACGGTTTGGTCCAGCTGCAGTACGGATAGGAATTTGCTTATCATTTCTCATTCTTAGACTAAATCCGCTCTATTGCATTCATGACCATGCAACTTGTGTGGAGGCGTTCACAAACTGATTGTAACATCGTCGCCAATCAAAAAGAAAGGAGCCCAGAACCGCGGCTCGCTATATTCATGACTATCCCTCATGTCTTGCATTGCTTTATGTAGACTGGTACTAGCACTTTCTTCTTGCTTAAGATGCTCGTAAAATCTCCCCATGAAGACCATCGTAGCCTGGTCAGCGATGGCCCACAGTGATCCAACAACAGCCCGTGCTCCTGCCGCAAGGAAGGCACGACTCATCCCGACCACGCCCTCTGCCTTGATCTCACCACGACCACTGTGACAGCAGCTTAACACGACTAGCTGTGCCCTGATACCGATCTCTTGGACCTCCTTCATCGTTAGCAGGTAATCCTCTTCTTGTGGGATGCTGCCTTCACCAGTCGATGCGCTCGAGGTCAATGCAATCTCGCCTTCTGTGCTGCCGTGTGCCGCAAAGTGAACAACAGCCACGCCCTCTCGTAGTCTTTGCTTGATGGCTTGTTTGGTTGCTTGTGGTCCTGTTATTGCATCCACGCCAAGCATCTCAGCAATGGCTTCTGCTTCGCGCTTCGCCCCTGGTAGTCGACTGAAATGTTTCTCTTTATTTCGAAACATGACTTTTCCCACTTCAGGATCTCCAACGATTAGTGCTCCAGTCATGCTGTGGTGGTCCTCCGAGGATTCTTTTAAAATCTTCAATGTGGTCAGCGAGGGTGCGAGTCTAATACGCTTGTTTTCTGACAAGTAAGTCTTGGTTTTTGGATCTCTAAGAGCAGCATATGGAACAACGAACAGCCGTCCATCGGGAATGACAACGACCTCCTCCTGTGTGAGCCTGTCTTGTATTGGACCAATTAACATTTCAAACAATGTCTCGAAAGGATCATCATTGTACTCCAGCACGTCTTCTATGCATCTCACGTCGGGGCTGGCATCTAGCGATCGATCCTCGCAACCGACTAAAGCTTCTCTAACATTTAACTCACTGAATGCTTGATTCACAAGATTGTTGATGTGGTCATCTGCGGGTTTTTGCGACGAGGACTCGATTTCTTCGATTTCATCTTCTTGCACGTCACTGTAAAGAGTGACAAAGGGCGCACAGTCCACTGTCATAATCCACGTAGCTACTCCACCTTCAGTTACGTAGTTGTCTATATTCTTATCGAGTTGCATAACGATCCCAAAAAACAAGATACAGGCATTTGGGGTGGTCAAGATGTCCTCAACATCGCTGAAGTTAAGAATTCTATTCTGAGGTTCGGTCTCTACTTTGTATTTTGTCGTCAAGAGATCACTCAAAGCGCGCGCGCGACCGCGTTCACTCATCAGAAGCGCATCCTTGTTTCGTTGTGTCTCTAGGAAAACTGTAGTTAGTAGCTGATAGGCAAATGAAAAAGTGTCGACAATGGATATCTTGAACTGGTCTTGGTGCTCCAAGTGATCAAAAATCCATTCGTAACACTCGATGCTTTCCTTGAGGTACTTCTCCGATTCATTCAACAGCGCGACCCGATCTTTTCCATCCCATTTGTTCGTGGTGTATTTATAGCTCAACACATAATAGCAGTGAGCAAGCAAGAAACATGCTCCCCCCTGTCCGTCTCTATCGCCCAGCTCTTTAGCCAATTCAAGACTTTTTAGGGTAGAATCGATGGACTCTTGGTACATCCCTACCAAACGAGAGCCATTTCCTAAGTTTCCGTAACAGACCATTTGTCCCTGTTTATCACCGGTCTCTAGGACTGTCTTCAAGTTTTTCTCGTGGTATTCAATAGCCTTATCATTCTCTCTCAGTGACTGATACCCCAACCCTAAGTTCCCGTAAGTCTTTCCCTCTCCTTTTTTGTCGCCAATCTCAACATCAATCTCCAGGCATTGTTTATGATATTCAATTCCCTTCAGGAATTCTCGCAGTTTATGATAGATATTCCCCAACAGTCCAAGAGCGTTTCTCTCGCCTTCTCTGCTTCCAATGTCTTTAGCAATGGTTAGACTCTTCTGCGCACACTTGATTGCTTCCTGATATTCCCCCAATGACACGTACGTATGCCCTAGACTTCCGGTTGCAATGCCTTCCGCTTCGGTGTTTCCCAATCTTCTAACGATAGCAATGGCCTTCTCATGATATTTAATTGCATCGTTATACCTGCCTAGTGATCGGCAAACAATTGCTAACTTGCTACAAGCGTCTGCTTCTCCTTCTATGTCTTCTGTCTCGATAGAAATGCCCAGGTATTGTTCATAATAACTGACAGCATCCTGGTATTTTCCTTGTGCACTGGACGTGTCTCCCAAACGATAATAATCTCGTTTTTGACCTTCTTTATTCCCGGATGCCTTAGCGATTTCCAGGTGCTTTTTGCAGTAATTGACTGAGTCTTCGTGTTTGCCTGACTTCTGGTACGCAATGCCCAGGTTTCGATACGCTCTTTCTTCGAACACCTTGTCATTTATCTCTGTAGCGATGGACAAGCACTTTTCGCAATAGTCAATTGCATCATCATATCTTGATAATGAGGAAAACAAACACACCGCTCCCAAGTTCTCGTAAGCCTCCATTTCCCACCTTTTGTCGCGTTGGTCAATCGCTATTTTTAGGCTTTTTTCATAGTATTTCAATGCTTCTTCATGCCTTCCCGACCCGAAATAAGCTCCTCCCAAGTTATGAATTGCAAACCTCTCATTGTTCTTGTCACCCAACTCTACTGCAATGTTCAGAACACTATTGAAACACTCAATCGCCTTTTGGTGTTTTTTCAGACTGTAGTAGATGTTTCCAAGGATCATGTACACGACAACGGTAGCCTCCTTGGCATCTATGACGCGGAGGAAATTCCTGTAGCATTGTATGGCTTTTCCTAGCTGTTTTTTTCCACGATATAAATGACCCAAAGATAAGTAAACTTGCCCTTGGGCAACTCTATCAGTTAAAAACACGGCCCAAACCAAACATTCTTCAAATAAGCAGATCTGTTGTTCATCATCCAGCGAATCCAACCCAAGAAATCCGAACTCTGCACAGACGAGGACGAAATTGATGAAAATTTCCAAGTGGTCGAGGTCCATTGTGCATGTAGCCAAAACTGGAAGAACTAATCACGTGACTGATCAGCTACAGTTTATCTGGTTCCTATGGAAACAGCAATACAATAATTCAATTAACAATGAATGAGTTTACTGGGAAATTTCATAAGAAAGTTGTTTGAAACTTTATGAAACTATACTGAATGTTAACAACACGGACAGACAGACAGACAAACAGACCAACTTAATTCTGTATTATTTATCATGTAACAACCACTACCGGACCATGAGAACGCTTTTTGCAGTAGCAAGATGAGTCTAACATCCTATAACTAATGCTTTTCAATTCTTAAAAGCCAACAGAGCCAGCAATGCAGGCTAATTTGTGAATCCGATTTGCCTGCGACTCGTTGCAGCGAGACTTTCTCCGGTCTAGTAGCGGTGCAGAAAGCCGTGACTATTGACCCTGCTGGCATATTTACTGAATCTTGAATATTTATTTCCTACTTTGCTTTGAGTGATGGATAAAATACGTGATGTTTTCTGAAATATCTCAGGATAATTTACTCTAGCACTTAGTATTTAAAAAGTTGTGAATCGATATGCCCTGTTGCAACCACAAAACGTAGCGGCTAACAATAACTGCAACACCAGCTTGTCTTATCTTATAGTTTTGGTGTTTCGCTTTCGTTTTAGGTTTAAAGAATCTAGGGTCGAATCTAGTGTTGTACTCACACGTCTTTTTTTGCGAAACCACTACCAAAAAAGTACGCGGCTTCTACATTTGTGCGCAAAAACCACTCACAAAATAAGAAGATCTTACCTTATTATTCTATAAATGTTTCGTACATAACAAGAAACATCCGTTATATCGGGAACCACAGCTGTAGTTCGCTTTAGCAGGTCTTGTGTTACTTGGAATGTTATGTCTGATTACGTCAGCCGTTGTTGCTGTGACAGCCAGCCAGCAGTTGTGCTCAGTGGAGTTTCAACTAGCCAATGTTCTTTGTAACTCGTGTTTTAAGGAGCACTGTCTGTAGCTAGTGTAACACCAGCTTTTTTAAATATTTTTACGAGCTTAGTCGTTATCATATATACTAACGTTCTGACGGTGGCTGACAGCATAGGATCAAGAGAATAAAGAAAAAATGGGAGAGGGGGAAGGGGGAGGGGGAGGGAGAAGAGTATAAGAAGGAGGAAGAAGACGAAGAATGAGAAGGAGAAGAAGAAGGAAGAGGAAAAGGAGGAGAAAGGGAAAATCAATTTAATTTGATATTCTTGGATACCGATATTCGAGAAACACCGCAGTTGCAATACAAAAAAGAAAGAAAGAGAAAAAGAAATTAGTAAATAAGAGAGTATTCAGAAAGTAAAGGGGGTAGGCAATGGGAAACAGGGGGGGTAGGTCTGCACTTTTTCTGAAGCCTCAAGGCTTGGGTCATGAGAAAACACTGAGCCACTCATTAGGGCTGGCTTGTCATTTTTTGGCATTACATAGTAGGTGTGCGGGTCTTGCTATATAGGGTAATTTAATAGTCCCACGTACCCCTTTACTTTCCGACCAGTCCCTAAATCATTCACCGCGCACTTAATTATCAATACAAATTACACAACCTTAAAGTTCTTTGTTTCAAAAAACATGAAAACCACCCTGGGGCT
>JAADYU020041112.1:0-10159 GCA_011763375.2 Heteractis magnifica
TACTCATGAAAAAAGATTGAGATTTTTAGAAATATTTTCATTTTCATCAGCAACATGTTTAGCTTATTGTTTGTATCATCAGACAATATTACTTGATTAACTGAAGAACATTTCTCAGCTGTGCGCGCAAGGTCCTCGATTGTTCGATGTCCATCAATGGGCCTTGAGACTTCAGGACCTCTTGCACCAAGGCTAAGAATTTTGTCCAAAAATTAAATGCATCATTCAGTATATGAACGTCCAGGGGATGAATGAGTGTCCTCGCTAAAATCTTATTCACTGACAGAGCACGCGCGTTACTCATCAGACAAGTGTAGTGTTATTGACGGATCAATGAATCTAAACATAGCCCTACTGGTAATTGATGATCTGTGAAAACCAACATTTTAAAGCTTCCTATAGCTCTCTAAAGAAAGGAATGGGTCAGTGATTCAATATACGTTGAATCACTAGACAGTGAAATTGATAAGCAAGGCGAAGGTGACGGATAGGAATTCCGTGCTGAAAAATGGGGTGTGAACAAGTGAACAAGTGGTGTGGTTTGACATTTTTTTCCCACACTCTCGCCAAGCATTGGCAATTTGTGTTGATGGTGGGACGGGTTTTTTTCCCGCCAAAAATCTCAGTGTTTTTAAGTACCATTACTTCAACTACGAAACTCCATTTCGAAAAATAAATTAACAAAGTTGAAATGTAAACTACTGGTCGTGCTCAACGATAAACAAAACTCTTGATCACTACTAAAGAATGTTTGAGTGTCTAGTGACTACGTTCTTTGATCATTTTAATTTACTCATGGAAAAGAAAAAAAGAATAAGAAAATTGATGTTATTTTCAGTTTGATTTGAGCATGACTTCTTGTCTTAATCGAGACCTTTCCATCGAGCCTTCCGTTATCGATCTTATTCAAGGGGGAAGTGGGAGAATTGTGATAACATGGTTCATCAGGTACCACATCAAAATGGTAAGGATCACTGTCAAGTTTTAGTTCAAACCTGCTGGTAAAACCATCTAACTGAACAGGTTCTCATTTCACGTGACCAAAACTCGAAAACAAAATAAACACCATTTTTCTGCCCAAGCTTTCAAAAGAATCGTCAAACGTCGATCATAAAAGAAAGAAAAGTCACATAACAGCTAAGCAAGCCTGGTTTAATTCAGTTGGGTCGCGTTTTTCACTGAAAAGAACGAGGTTTATTTACTGGTCTGAGAGCAGTGAACGAGAAATTGCCTCAGTAAGTTTTCAATAATTCAGATGACATGAGTCGATGACCTGAAGCCTTTGAGATGACGACTGCCTATGAATTATTAAGTCATTCTTTGTTTCCATAAAACGTATTATGCGAATTTTATGATTATTCACTTGAACAGAGGCCCGGTTTGGATTAGCTTCCCTTACAAGGTAACAGATTTTCTTTTCTGTAGAACTAACCGTATCGAATACATTCTTTTTTCCCTCAGTAGTGGATATCAAAACTTAAATGACCTTTAACTATTAGATTAAGATATCAATTTTATGAAAATTTTCAATGATTTAGTATTGTCTTCACTTTGTGGTAGTGAAAAGCCACAAAATGGAGTCAATGAGTCATACGAGAATCGTGATGCACTCTTCCGCTTTTCTAACTTTGGTATCATCACTATTAAGTATTTGAAACATCTCAAAAACTCTGAGAAGAAAGCTTCTGATTTTTTAAAAACGTAGCGCTTTCTCTCAAGAGATTTTGTATTATTTTCTCTTCTCTGTTACTATTAATTTTATTTTCAAAATTCGTAATCTTTTTAGTAATTATATTAAACTTACTTATTCTTATAAAATTTTGTGATAACCAGGATGGCCTCCAAACTTATCTTTATCGCGCTAGTCGCTTTGGCATTATGTTTTTTGGTAGAAGCAGGAAAACACCCTAAAGCTAACAAAGTTAAGAAAGGTAAGTGCTAAACGATGACCCGTTAAATGTCTTTGCCTCCACACCAAGCCTGACCAAGGGCTGCCAAGTTTTACTTGCAAGAACATAATGAATATCTATTATATATATATATATCTTGAATCATAAGACATTATAGTCACAAACATTATTGTAGACAAAGACATGAGCAAAGAAATGCCAGTGAGAAACTCAGGGCTGTCTGGTTGTTCGGCCGGCAAAAGAAGCCTTATTGATTGGCTATTTTATTCCAGTCAAGGGAAATTGATCAGACAGAATTTATCTTTGAATGTGATTGTTTAACGTCCCATTAGGCGTGATCGAATTCATAGTTTTAGTAGTAGAATTTAGAATTCATAGTTAAGATAGTTAACTCTTAGAATAAACAAAATTTTACCTGCTCACGTTTTCAAAATAATCTGAATATATATTATCGAGATGAAACTTTCTTGGTAATTAGACGTCCAACTGGTTAAATTAAACAAGTGATATTCCTTTTTTAGGGGGAATTGAAAATCTTGCTTATCAAACATTTTATCCACTTTTTTATCTTAAAAATTGTGCTAAAATTCGTCAAGGTATTTCAGCAAGGAAATGTCACCTTAAAGAACTATTCATCTTTTCTAACTTTTTTGTTTAGTCTTTTTATATTATATATTCAATACTTTGTCATTTCTTTCTAATCGTAGCAACAGCTAAACACAGTAAAGGATCAAAGAAATGTGTAGGTCAATGTGCTCCATCATGTGCTCCACCGTGTTCTTCACCAGTAGTGATGTCAGCACCAGCAGCTCCAGTTATGATGCCCGCTCCTGCACCAGTTGTAATGGCACCACCCCCACCCGCACCATGTGCACCACCTCAGTGCCATACCTATAGCCAACAGGTTCACGAGACTCACCACCAGGCACCGGCTCCCCCACCACCAATGGCACCACCACCATTCCCTCCATCACCACCACAAATCATCACCCACAACCAACACATTGTCCACCACAAGATTCTTCCACCTCCACCACCACCCCCACCACCCCCATGTCCACCACCATGCCACGTTAGCAGCGTACAACATGACGTAAGCCACGAATGGGCCCCTGCTCTACCACCACCAATGGCACCAATGCCAGGACCTCCATCTCCACCCCAGCGTATCCACCACGTGCATACCATTGTCCACCACCACGTCCATCCACCACCACCACCACCCCCCCCACCAGTTTGCATGCCAGCATGCGTACAGAGCTGTGCGCCAGCCTGCCCTGTGATGTGCTGCAAGAAGAACAAGGTAACTGGAACATGAATTAGTTGTCGAGCACGAAGGCTGTTCAGTTATTCGCTGCAGTGAAATGCTATGTAAATTACTCACAGTTTTTAACCACAAATTAACAAACTAACATGAGCTGTTTGGATTCCTCTCTTTCTCAGGTCACCCAGGACAAGAGCAACGACGTCGAAGCCTCATCTGAAAATGACGAGGATGAAGAAGAAGCTCCCGAGGATGACGATAAGGAAGACGACAAGGCCGAAGACAAGGCTGAAGAGAAAGAAGAGGAAAAGGCTGAAGAAAAGGAAGACAAAGAAGAGGAAAAAGCCGAGAAAGTTGAGAAAGAAGATAAGCCTGCCCCAAAAAAGACCAGCAAGGCTAAGAAAGACTAAGTCCTCTTTTCTAGATCACATAAACTCTTCTAAGAAGTTCTCCAATTTTATGTCAGAGCGGATTTCGTTAAGGAGTCACTATTTGTAAATGCTCTCCCTTGTACATCATGCGTACGTATTATACTCTAGAAATTCGACAAACTAGAAGATGTGCTGTAGAATAGTCGTTTCGCTGGTTAACGGCTATAGAGAAACGAAGTAATGTACAAATAAAACATGTCGTTTTACGAAAAGATTTGACCAGAGTGTTTCATTTAACAATTAGTTTGAAGAAAACCCAGCGCCCGCGTGAAAATTCATGCATTAAAACCTAGCCTATTTCTTGTTCAATTCCCCACCCCATAAAAGGCACTACAACTGTTCCCTCAAAAAGTATCAGTGTATGTCTTCAACCTGCTTATTAGTGGATGCATGCTTTATTCATTTTTGAATCAAGAAATTATGGCCTCTCGCTTGGCCGGGTTCTGAAGAATGTAGCTTGCGAATACAGCTCATTTTACGGCGCGCGAGAAGAGGCGGCTGTATTCGCAGGCTATGAAGAATGTCGGCTATCTACATCTGGCATAAAATTAAATTTCTTAGCTTGCTGGGCACTTATTTTATGAATAAGATAAAATTTATGGCAAAGACTTTTCGTACAAAACTTAAGTTTACATGAACTGACCCTGTACTAAAACTAATACTTGTCAACTTTCATATAAGCCTAGCATACTTTACCCAAATTTATTTCTCTGGGTGATAATACTAATCTTATTCAAATAAGCTCCTGCTTGCCCGAATTGATAGAAAGCGTATCTTCACCAGTTGTGAAGATCCGATATTGGAAGTAAATTTAATGTTTGGTGACTAAATTGTCTTGACTAATTTCAGTATTCACTAAAAGCGTTTCTGAAGCGTTCTTAATCTTTGATAACTCGAATTAATTACATAAGTGTCTTTTTGCCTTTTTTCTGACTAGTTCTCCTTTTCGTTAACAAGGAAAAACTTACAAAAATGACTTTTTTGAGAACCATTTTTATTAAGCGTGGTCTTCAAACGCTCCTTGAAAAATCCTCATCTGCAATCCCGTACAACACCGGCAAAGCACTCTACAGTAGCCCTATCGAACCGCTTAAGTTCAAAATTTATTCCACGTTGTAGAAATTTTGACTTATGATGTGGAAAATCGTCGGCACGAAGTTCGTGGTTTTCCCAAATTGCTCACTTCCGAGTTCTTGAAAAAGAGGCTTCGTGTGAAATCACACTTGTTCTGTCATTCTTTTCTCTATGACTTGTACACTTTTAAGCAACAGAAAAAGTCAAAGAATGTCAGTTGTTTCGAGCCACCAAGTGCAATTTAAGCCTCGCTTTTAAGCATCTTTGTCGAGAACTCAAAAGTATGGGGCTAGACGACGATCTTTCAACATCCATCCATTCATATATTCATTGATCCAAAACAAAATCCTTTTGTTATCCGATCTCTCTAATTTTATTGCTATCAACAATAGATACTTGATTCTCCCAGGAACGGTTAAAAACCCTCTTCATTCTAACTTTTGCACGCTATATGGGTACTCTAGGGCAACGAATTGTGAAAAGGTCGGGTCGCCCGGCCCATTTTCAAATTACAAGTGTTATGTATGTAGCTCTTTATATTCAAGTACCCTAAGCTTCACAACTTCAGACATGTTTGAAAAACAAGTAGTGAAGTTTACATCGAGCATTTCTGCACGGGATATTGTCAAAGTCCTTGGAATCTTAAAGTCCCAACTCTCGCGTACATTTTTTATTTTTATGCCCTTTGTCTTAATTAAAACAGCTCTTTTTTGCATTGGAATTACAGTGGAATCTTTTACTTGAGTTCTTAATTTTTCGATTGTTTTTGTAGCCACCAAAATCGTAGAACAGGCACCAGTAGCTTCGTGTGTGACGCAAGACGTAAACAAAATTGCCAGTGAATTTCTTAGATTAGATTTTGCAGGTACGATGACAAAAGATACTGTCAGCCACCGAAAACTCAAACAACTTTGACAGTCTTGTGATAGACTAGATACTTCCAAGAATAAATAAAAAATCAATGCTTTTGATTAGATATTCCTTGATTCTTTTTGTGTCAACGCCAAGCATGGTTTGGTGGTCCATAAACGCGCGACGACTCAAGCGTTGAAGTGAAACTCTAAGGGGTGCAAAGTTGTTTTTCTTGTTTTTGACACTTTGCCAGAAAGCAAAGATGTGAAATTTTGTGTGTAAAGAGGTGATAGTGTGTTAAGGAGTATGACCTCATCGGTCAAGTGTGACTTTGTCAGAAACAAGTCATTCATGGGACATGATGTCAACATTGCAAACCAAGGACCATTAACTAATGCTACCCGTTAGTCTAGGTCACATGACCCAATCGTAATTATCAGCCAATCAGAAGTGGCTTGGAATAGCAACAGTGACCACAGTCACCCTTGCTCATAATTTATAACTTTTGCATTCTAAAGCAACCCGCATCCAAAGGAGATCATTCATAGTGACTCGCTTCTCTACTTAAGGTAGGTTTAGTACTTCCAGGACTCAAAAAAAATATTGACTTACTTGGACATTTTGCTTTATTATAAACACTAAGACACTAGTCAATTCTCTCTAGAAAGGAAGTAAGTACAATTAGGTAATATTTATCCCCGAATTTGTCGCTCGGTACAAGGACAATTATTTCGTACTTACTTCTTGTCTCTGATTGTCTGGCAAGTTATGATCAAAACCAACGATTTATATTTTTGAATTCTAAAGATCTTTTTGCTCGATTTTCTTCATTTATTAGATATATATAATGGCTCGTGTAGCAATCTTAATCTTAGCCGTCGTTGTGTGCGTCAGCGCAAACCCCTTGGGTAAGTAGACTTCATTTAGTTATAACATGTATACACTAGCTGCGACTATGACATGATTATCATAAACTACTATTTTCAAGATTATTATAATCTAACTAAAACTAAATTCAAGTTTATAATCATCTTTTTTGTAACTTAGATCATAACACTGTTGGTTTACAGGTTGCCTTAACTAAACATGTAATTATCACGTTTGAATACTAAATGAACAAAAGATAATCAAAAAATATTGATGCCTGACAATAAAACTTAACTGAGACATTGGGACAATTCTGCAAGAATGAGCAGCACTTTCTAGATTTGTATTTCAATGTCTGGTGATTAATGTATAATTTGATTCTAGGCTAATCTATTTATTCTTTATAGATATTTTAGATTTATTTGTCGATATGTTCTTATTTTGAAATCTTTTTCCAAAGTTTTCTAAATGAACATTTATCAGTCAAAAGTCTAGATACATAGTTTGGCGAGTTTGGATTTCTTGATCGAATCTTAAGGATTTAACTGTGCAAAATCAACCGGTACCAGAAACAATGATTAACCTGCCTGTTAAACCTAAACAATTCTTAGAACTTAACTTATATAGCTTACGAGCTATCTATTTTTATCGGGTGCACACTACATAATGGCGGGGTTATTTCTGGTATCAGAGAAGCTTTATATTTTCATATAGCAAAGTCTTATGGAATCGTTACACCTATTTCAAAAAAGGCTGTTGGTTGGAGATCTTGAAATCTGAAATCTGAGACCGAGAGGAATTGAGGGCACGAGCCGTGAATTTATTCTTAAATCAAGTTTTATCTTTAAATTAAGTTTTATCTTTTAGTAATTTGCGATCAGTAAATAGCTATATACGATACCGCCTTTGAGCGATGACTTGCGCTACCGAATTGTCTGGCTTAGATTTTAGATTCTAGATCGCCGACTGATAACCTTTTTTGAAACAGGTGTATAGCAAATTATGATTCCCTAAACTAATGCTACGAATCAAGTTTTTTGTTGATTGAGTTCATTCATTTATTACACAGTCAAAAGAGATGCTAACCCATGTGGATATGGATGTGCTCCACCAAGCTGTTCATACGCATGCCCAGCTGTTTGCTGTGCTCCTCCCCCACCACCCCCTCCTCCACCACAGATGATCCACCACGTCACTCACGTCCACCACCACAACATCCACCACCAGGCTCCTCAGGCCCCAGCCATGCCCGCCCCACCAATGCCAGCTCCTCCACCAGCTGTCGTCCAGAGCCAGCAACACGTCTGGGAATACGTCCCACCTCCACCATGCCCACCACCATGTGCCCCAGCCATGCCCATGCCCATGCCTATGCCAGCACCCATGCCCATGCCAATGCCAATGGCTGCCCCTTGTGCCCCAGCATGTGCCCCAGCTAGCCCATGCGCACCAGGCTGCCCACCAACGTGCTGCAAGAAGCGCTCTGGATAAGAAGTTTTACCTTTTGACACTTGACGTGACAACAACAAAATTATACGACAAGACTTTTGGAGCTTTCTGGCTTGAAATACTTGCCGTATTTGTACATTGCTTTGCTATGAGCAAATTTAGAAGAAGAGCTTGGAAGAGCTACACGATGTCTGGTGTGGATACTTTTTTCAAGTACATAATGTAGTTTTATTACGTTACAAAGAAACACTAAGCCAACGTAGCGTGCTCGACCAAGCACGTCATAGTTTGATATTGTGACAATATACATCACTGTATGTAATATGGACGTGTAATAAAGTTAGATGTAGGAATTAAAATCTCTGTCTATCATTATTTCAAGAGTAAGCACTAACGTGAAGATCAGAATGGGCTTTAATCACACGGCGGCCATGTTGATTGAAACAATACGTTTTCCCCACGTGGCCTCGCATTCAAACATTTCAGAACGAGCCCACACCTGAGCCTGAACAAAACAAAGCTTTTCATTCTCTTGGAAATAAACATTGCCACCGTGTAATTAAAGCCCATATAAGGCGAGCACGAGAGAAACCAAGCGAAATTCAGCAATAGAGGAAAACTGTACCGCTTTCTCGTGGGGCGGATAACCCTCGTGTACGCTCTATATACCATCATATTGTTGCTCAAATTTACGGCAATTCAATTTCTTTGAAACCCTCAAAAGATAGGAATGAAAGAAATTCCTGTTTCATAATTCCAGTTCAATTTTCACCATTTAATTCTGAATTGACTTACGGAATACATGACCCCAGGTTTCAAAGGCAAAGCAGACTACGACACTTTTTGAAAATCCTACAGTGAAAATTTATATAAAAATTTTGTTCATAACGATTGGTTCTCAAAGAAAAGAAGATTATCTTTAAGGGGATTTTGAAGTCAATGGTTTTACAAAAACTGAGTAGTTTCATTTCAATCGTTTCGATCATGACCAGAGAAGACTTCTGTTCTTGACGACTATTGCTAATGAAATGTCATAAAACATGGCCGCCTGCTGGCTGATGAGGTAAAAAAAGTCTTTCTTTAAATTCAATCAACATGGTGCCTATGACTTACACGTCACGTAAAAATCTAATCAAAACTAAATAAAATGGTTTGTTTCGTTTAGTGGCTCACTCTGCCTTTATTTTAACATAGAGTATGTTCAAAACAATCTTGTAAAAAACTTCATAATATTGTAGAAGTCTGACAAATCCAACATTATCACATGAAAAAGAATAAGATTTCTAACAAATTCAGATTTGTAAATATATAGAACCATTTACTTTATTAGACAATAATCTTCTTTAATAAAGTAAGTACTTTTCGTTTATTTATCAAGTGTTAATTGTATTCTTCCCCCAAACGAGTGAACACTTTATAAACCATTAAGTTTAAGTAGCCATGAGAATGGCTGAATAATGTAGCCTCTTACAAGCCAAGTGTTTTGAAATGCAACAACTTGAATACTTGGTACAGATAACATGGAAACATTGAATGCAATCTGACGGCTAAAGTTGCCGTTATTCATTGAATACGCTTGTCTAGGTTTCGACATTGCAACGGGGAATTTTCAATGATAACATGTTAGACAATCAAAAACCCTGAAATGTTTTCATTTTCCGCTTGGAATAGCACCCTAATAACCAAAACATTTATTTCGTTGAACTTCTTCAACTCAAAATGACATTAGAAAAATATCGCGTTTTTGTCCAATGACCAAAGACAACCCCAAATAGAAGGTGTCGCTATCATTGTTTATATTAAAACCAAGCCCCAGTCGTGCAAAGACCTCAACAGATTTCTGGCGTCCGGGCTAAATGGAAAGCAAGATTTGCCCTGTTTGAAATAAATACAAAGAAATCAAACGAAAAAAATGATATCGGTAAGAGGTTGAAAATTCATTCGCATTGGGAATTTGATTGATGTTTGAATCAAAGCAATATGTTTACAACTGAGAAACATTATGAAAGACTAGAAAATAAGGTACAAGCAAGAGACACGAGCTACGAGTGGTCAATTTAGCAAGCAACAGGTGTTTGATGAATAATGGAATGGATAGTGCCATGAGCTATTGACCCAGGATAAAATCAGATGATCTAGTCCCGTAAGCTTGCGACCAACCATATCAACTGCCATATATGGAAGGCGTATTCATGAGTAATTGACATGAGCCAATCAGAAACAAGAGCGGTTATAGACTTCCGAAGCGAGTGTGGCTGAAAGAGAAGGTACTTGTTAGTTGCAGTAGCCCTGTGAGGAAAGGAATCTTTCAG
>JAADYU020041334.1:0-10155 GCA_011763375.2 Heteractis magnifica
TATACTGACAAAAAAATTTTAATCAAAGGCATTCAAATAGAAAAGTGAAGAATCGCCATTTTTAGAATCGGTGCATAGAGCTTTTAAGTTATCCTTCTGGATTCATTTTCTCTGCATCAGCTAAAATTAATCCAGAAATAGTACATACAGTTAATCTTCCACCGGCAAAAATTATGATTCTGTGCAACAATTCCTGTCATGAAGGGGAAAAAAAATTAAGAAAAGTCTTCACGGGCGTACTTTTCATTTTGGACCCGGAAGTCGATTTTTCATACGAGTGACGTCACACTTAAAAGCTCTAATGCTTTAGAATTACCGCTTCTTATCTGTCGAGTTATCTAAAAAATACACAACACAAAAGAACCGAAAGATTCCGAAAATGGGAAAAGTTAAGCTGCTTCCTTGAACTCCTTTTGAAAAACGAATTATCCTAAAATCTGCCTGTTAGTATCTGCTACGTGCTTTGTAGTGCATAGCTAGGCCCTCATAGAGTGTTTCCACCTGTCCTCGTCAGCTGCTCCTTGCTGAGCTTCTACGTTTTAATTTTCCAAGTCTTTTTAAAGATTAAAATTATAGTTGATTTATGAAATTGGATTTCCCAGCCTTAGAGTATAATTATTATGCACTGTCTGTATCTGCTATTTTCTTTATCTGGAGTCAAATTCATCAGACTGAAAATGAGATAGAGAGCCTACTTTGATGACCATGGAAGTGGATTTTCTATTTCTAAAGACACGATTATAATATGCTGCGATTATCTAAATATTCATTTACTTAACACCTGGGAGCTTTTTTACTTCCATTGATGTCATACTCATATTTCATTTTATTAAACGCTAGTTTTTCAATTTTCTTGTAACAACCAAGTCAAAAACGTCAGAACATGTCTCCGTTTTGCGATTAGACTTCAGGAAAGACAACTCGGTTCGACCCGGCCGTTGATAGAGGATTCTAACGACGGCCATCTTGAATGTCAAAAACAATGCAATACAATTTTCCATTGAAGAAAATTCAATTCCCCGGATGAGAAAGTTTCCTTTTCTTATGCATTTGCCTAGCGATCCCTCTGTCTCGCCATATCTGACGTAGGGCTTTGATTAGAGGATTTAAAGCAGATTTAAAGCCTTTATTCATACGAAAATGGTATCAAACCCAACGTTAGTGTTCACAAGGCCAATTAGAAAACGCCGTTAAAGAAACCATCACATTTGAGCCAAAAAAACTTGATAGTGACGATAAAAATGTCGACGCGCGTCCTCGAAAATTTCCGAACATTTTGGCGCGAAATAGTCTCCAAAATCATATTGGTCAATGTCGTTTGATATATTTCCTCGAAACTATTCTGGTAGCCTTATCAACTTTTTCTAAGACAATTTTTAATTGATAATTTCAAAAGCAATATGTAAAATGCATATTTAAAAGGTTTTTCTAATTTTGTTTGAACCTGTTAATTGATCTAACTGTGAGACCTCCTTGGATGTTAAGGACGTCTGTATTCTCAGGCGAGGACGTTTGAAGTAAATTAGCAAGTCCATTACGCAAGGTTTTTCAACAGTTTCTTCCTTTCTTAATCACTTATATTGTTTCTAAATGGAAACGGTTCAAAAAATATTTAGATAATTAAAGAAATATCTGATAAAAGATTTTTAAAATATTTTTGAGCCTAGAAGACCAACTCGAAGCAATAAAGAATCTTTTTATGATATTATCAGGTTCCTAATTCTAATTTTTCATTATTTTTCATTTCAGTATACGTTTGAAACGCCAGATAATTTCATCCGTGTTTTTCATTAGAAAAAAAATTCCTAACACAAACTTGTTGGTTTAGGAAATATACTAGAGATTTATTGTGTTGGCCAACGAAATGACAAAAAATTTTGTGGTAGTCACGTGCATATGTTTAAAACTGTGTTGACTAGTGTTTACTATATGCTTCACTTGTTTTTTTGACCATCTACCCCTTCTTTCACAGCCATTTCGTTTTATTCGTTTATTTCATAAATGATTTAAAAAAAAACGTGACCAAAATGGACGACATGGACTTATTCTTTTATTTCCTAAGTGATACTCAAACCACCTATATCCTCCAACATGGCCGCCATGTCTACTAAATTATCACCTTAGCAGTGTTCCAAACCATCTGTCCTCCAACATGGCCGCCGTGTTCTCTATCATATATTCGTAGCGTTAACTGAAAACAATCCGCATATCCTCCAACATGGCTGACATACCTTCTATTATTCCATTAACAGTAATTCAAATCCAACTATGTCCTCCAACATGGCCGATATGTCCTCTATTATTAACTAATTTCTCATAGGAAAGGGAAAATAGGAAATATGAATGAGAAGGGAAAGAAAGAACGAAGTAAAGAAGTGACGAGGTTTATATATATATATATATAGAGAGAGAGAGAGAGAGAGAGAGAGAGAGAGAGGGTTGTCATTACCGCCATCTTGTGGGTCAGAAAACAATGAAATGTTTTTGAACAAGAAAAAATTTTATTTCCCTAAGAAGAAAATTTATTTTGTTTTGCCCCACAAGATGGCTACCACTAATGAGAACCCTCTATTTTCAATTCCCTTCCAATCTTTCCCACTTGTTTTATTTTTTAAACTTACAGTGTATTCTATAGACAGATTATAATAAGCTTCTAACTTCCTCGGTGTCTTTCAAAACATCTCCTATCTCGCATACCCAACAAAGAAAAAAATTTTTTTTTTCAAAGTCTAAAATAATAACACGAGTTCGTTGGGAGATGTTTTTGGCTTTTGCTAAGAGATTTACTATTGACATGACTGAGTTTCGTACTCTATTTATAACGCTATTGATGTCCCGCATCAATTTCATCAATTTCGTATTCAAATCAATCGAACTCACTGCGAACGCTTTGATGTTAAAAACAAAAAACAAAAAACAAAAAAAAAAAAAAACTTAAGTTCCTCTCTAGACGAAAGAACTCTATTAAGCCTTTAGAAAAATCAAAACAAAAGATACTAGTTCATATATCTCTCTTGTCTCTTTGTATCTTTTTACCGTGACTCGTAGTTTTGCCTTGAGGAGCTATTGTGTTTTCCTCGCGCTGTGCGGACAACGCGTGCTCGTTTTTTAATTAAAAACACTAATTGTTTATTTGTTTTCTATCTAACTAGCTCATCCTTCATCCGCTCTATTCCTCGATGGTATTAATTCCCGTAATTTGAAACAAGATTATTTTACCTCCATCACAGTTTTCCTGTGAAATGCAACTTTTAAATGAAAAAAGAGGGAAAAAAAGGAAAATTTTCCGATCGGAAATAAAATTAATGAGAGAAGACGCTGAGGAAAGCTGAAGAGGGGCGAAGGTCGAGTGAATTCATGCAAGCAACAACAAATAGTTTCCATATTTCACAGTATCTCACTCCAGATGTCAGTTAGGGGAATTTGCCTTCAAGCAAAATGATTTCTTAAATCGATAATTTGTTTTCTCTTTCCTTCTGGGAAAAGTCAGATTTTTATCATTTTATCGGCTGTCTGATCTTCGTTCTGCACACCCACGGGCTAGAGGGGTAACGTAATAGTAATGCACTTTATTTATTAACGACAGAATTTAAAAAAGTTGAAGGGATGGCTCAGTCTAACGAGCCAGAGGTTCATACTGATAGCCTCTCTTGTTGCTTTTGCTGCTAAAGTCATTCCTGTTGTTGCGTAGTTGCTAGTGCTGTTATTCATACATTATCGTCGTCGTTGTTGATGATGATGATGCTGTTGCTGTTGCTACTGATTTGTCTTTCTTATGCTGTTGTTGTTGCTGCTGCTGTTGTTACTAGTGTTCTTGTTTGCTGCGTAGTTGCTAGTGCTGTTATTTTTATCGTCGTCGTTGTTGTTGTTGTTATTGATGATGATAATGTTGATGTTGATGTTGATGATATGATGATAATGTTACTACTAGTCTTTTGCTGTTGTTATTTCTGTTGTTGTTAATACTAGTCTTCCTGTTGCTGCTGCTGTTGTTATTCCTATTATTGCTGTTTTTGTTGCTGCTGCTGTTGGTGTTAATATCAGTCCTTAGTATTGCTGTTACTTGACTTGTCTTTTTTCTGTTGCTCACTGTTATTGTGTCGTATTTATCCTTTTAAATTTATTATTGGAAATAACAGGATTCTTGGCATTTGCAATCACCCCCAATTTCCTGCTGTTTCTTCCACGAGTTCTCAAACCATGTCAACAATTTTTCATATTGATAACAAAAAGCTTGTTGATGCGATCGATCTTCTTTGCAGCCCAAAAGCCATGACCACGCGTCCACCTTGTAGCTTGATCTTCTAATTAAATTCCAAGTGCAAATCTATATTTCCCATTTAATAAGTCTTCCGGCTTCGTAAAGGCACAATGGAAATTTCTAAACGAGCAAAACAATTTTCTAGAAGCGCCGGCTTCGTTTATCGGCTTTCACAGTGTGAGAACATTTGTCTTCTCAATGGAAACCTGCTTTGCCAACTGGGGTCTACTGGTGGTTGCGCACAATGTTATTGTTCTAACTAAACAAAAATACTTCCAAAGGGGCGGATAAAAGGAGTCTTGCCGTAATACAAGATTGATATGTCGGTCTAGCGACTCGCTCAATTATCAGTGGGCTATTTTGAGGTTTTATATAGTCTCGTTTTTTGTTTTGGTCAGGCTGTGAGTTGTCGTACTTGAGTTCTGGTTGGGTCTTTGCCATTTGGAAAGCATCTCTCGGCAAACTTATATATCCAAGAGCGCGTCTAGGTAGGCTCGTACCGACTGTTGTTCTATAGACAATTCTTATCTCTCATATTGCCCTAAAGATTATACTCTCTGTCAGACACCTTGAGAGGAGTTTCTAAACTTTGAAAGACATAAAATATTGGCTCAGTTTTTGTTTTCAAACTATAAATTCTGAAGGATTCTGTCGGCAAGAAATGTCTGCATAAATAATGCTTTCATTTGAAGTGGGATAATTGAATAAGTTTTCTTCAACTTTGAGACGTTTTAGCGCAGAAGTTTACGCATAAATTTTGGACTGAAAAAATACCTTCGACACAGCTCCGTCGATGTTTGCATCAAGGTAAGTTCTCAATAGCCAATTTCTTCGAGACAGCTTGAGTTGAATCGAATTTCCAGAAGTCTAGACGCTTTGACAAATTAGTCAATGTTAATGTAATTTTCTAGATTATTATTCGCACAGAATTACTGTAAACCGAATAAAAATCATTCTTGAGGATATGCTCCTGTCTAAGAAAGCCTTGACAAAAAAGACAAGTTGGCCATGGATATTTTTCGAGGTTCTCCGATGTTTTCGATGTATACCATCTTATGTTCTTGGTTTTCTTTCTTAAACAATACACTTTTTACTCAAGATTTTAATAACGTAATTATAATTGAATTTTGGCTCTGTTCCATGATTATATTTTCAAACTGAAGCCGAATTATTTAAATGTAATAAAATTTTTTTTTTTTTTGAGATTGTCAACAACGACAAACTGGTCTGCCAAACGGAAGATTCACCCATTTCTCAGTTCACCTGTGTTACAGAACATTCGAGTGTTATTCCAGCCCCGCTTGCAAGAATAATAACGAAAGAAAAGATATATAAACCATAGCATAAAGGATTCATAAAAGGCTAGGCTTATTATTCGTGGAATTTCAGAAAACCAGAAAGTTAGCAAACCGCGTCGTGGTGTACTCGAACTCGGCAACAAAACGGAGTTCTTTTTCTATGGAGTTGCACCTCACATCTGAACATCCAGCTCACTTTCAGAGACTCATTTACAAAATTTTGAGAAGTGGCTCAACTCGAATTGAGTTGCTATAAATATATCTAGTTTTTTTAAAAATTATATCCCCTTAATTTCTGCCGTTCCTACGGAGTTATAGACGCTGTGGTTTCAATAGATCTTCTCACCAGAATACCTAAAACCTATTGATTATCAAATTAGAGCGAAATTTAGTTATTCTTAAAACTAATCGAAAATAGATCGTCTCGATTACTAGTGGCATAATATCTTGAGTCGTAAATTGGATTTTGCTATGAAAACCTTTTGATTGGAATATGCATGTCTTTATTTGAGAGTAATTGGCGAAAAGGCCGCACCGACGAAAGTTAAGATCTTGTTTTCAAAATGTCGAAGTATATTCGATACATTTTGTTTTTGTTGTTGAATTCTTAAAGTTTTCCGATCAACATATCTTGTAATCAGTTTGAAAAATATTGGGCAGACAAACTTTGTAAAGATCAAACTGATACTGTCATATGACTTTATTTATTTTGGAAAAAAAAAGTTTAATTTTGGTCAGCGGATATGCCCAAAAGAGCATGAGCAGGACTTTTCATTTTTGAATATTGCACACTGAGCGAGCGAAAACTTATTCAAAGAATTCTATTTAGGAAAAAATATTGTGAGCACTGCGAGAACTATTTCTGGCAATGTTTTTCTTTTTTCAACTGCATAACGTAATTTAATCAGATGTCTCTCTGGGCTTCCAGCTGGTTTGTTTCTGGGGTGTTATATCTCAAATTCCCAATCGTTTATGCTGATCGATGATAAATGAATAATACGACCGAGAGCTTTTATACTCAACCCACACCGAAACCATCTTGGTTTGGTTCATTCTTTATGCGATAAAACCACATGTTTTGTGCTTGCTGAATCGGTGAATGAATCCCTTGTAATGGCGTAATTTCTTCGTGAGATTGGACTCATGCAGTCACTTCAGAAAGGTAAAATCAAGTTGTCAGACTTCATAAATTTTCAGCTTTTGAACCAGTTTCTTATTTTTAGTCCTGAAAAAAGCGGGTGAGAAGGCTATAACAGAAACGACGGTAAGTTTTTTGGAGCGAGCATGTAACATAAGACCGACTACTGGCGAAGAGGCTGTCCACACTGAGGTTGAAGGCGAAATATCTTTTGGAACGCCCAGCAAGAGGTGAAAAACAAGTTAAAAAAGCATCTAAGAGAACTCAGTTTCTTCAACTTTATTGAATTGATCAAAATAACAAGGACTTTTTCGAGGTTTTTTTTTTAGGAAGACTTTCTGTGGAAACTGAGATACCTTAGTTATAGTGGACACCTCGCACGGAATTCAAATAAACCTTTATCCTATATACCGCCCGTGAATACTTGCCAGACACGATCTGAGATCCCCACTTATGAAATACGCCACTTTTGAAGCATTCTTAATGAGTCTTTCGGTAGAATTCGACCATGACAAATGTGCGTTCTCACGCTATGGTTTGCTTCGTATTCCACTACTCATTTTCGTCTTATTTCTTTTTAGGATTAGGAATTAATTAAATCTACGCTCCAGGAAAGGCAAAGAAGGAAAGCTTTTCATCCTACTTAATGCTCAGACAATATTATCTCAGAAATCAGAATAATCGGATATTATGTAAAAAGAATTTGTCCCAAAAACTCAAACATGTCGCATGGCCCTCGGTGGATTGCACGAAGAAGCTCGGTCGTCAATGATCTCTTGTTCTTATGTGGTAATAGATGTATTAACATTATATTTGAAAAGAGCTTTGACCATAATATTGTCCTAAGTTGACAAGGGCACATCAAAGCAGGATACTGTTTTAAGGTATTGTTTGCTCCTCTACATAGAGTTAAATTAATCCTCGCGTCACACAGACATCCATTATCTTGAGCTGAGCGACAATAATTATGTCTGGATTTTAGGGAGATTTGCCGCGAGATCTTGGAGTTGGAAGCTCGTTTCGAGAGTAATGAGTAACGAGGCGCTCTGCCTCGCTTGTTAAGAATTTCTTTATTTTTGATATCTCTAAGATTGATAACTTTTGGCCGTTCGAGATTGATGATAGTGAAGTTATCGCTTCAGACAAGGAAAAAAGCTCGGTAAACTCGCCATTTAAACGGAAAAGACGCTTCACTGAAGTAAGTAAAAAATCCTTGAACTCTTGCTGGAATCGAAAGGTTATTGTTTAAGCAAATAACCTTGTTCATAAGTCTTTTTCAATATTAGTTTTGAACGGTTTTTCGAGTATTGAGGAAGTCAAGCCTCGTTTGTTGTAGTCCTGTTTTGAAAACAATGCAAAGAGTTCATAGTGCTCTCTTGCCACAAGCATCGAGTCAACTTAGTAATTCTGAATAATTTTCAATTCACAACGCATTTTATTTTATCAAAGAACGATTTTCGCGATCTAGTAAGACTAAATATAGTGTAGAATAAGTAATACTAGTCTTTGGAAAACTTGGAATTGATATAATTTTGTCCCAATGTTCGAACAGAATCCGATGCCGTTTAAGTTTTCAAGTATATACATGAAAGAATTTCAAGCCATTTAATTTTTAAGTAAATAGAATTGAAGCTTTATGAATGACACAACTGACACCTCTTACCAATATTATTGTTTTATAATCATCAAAATTAGTTGTCTAGATGAAGTGTTTTATGTTCAAAAGTTTGTATCGTAGCGATGAAATTCCTATTATACTGTTCAGTCAACGCGATAACTTAGAAGTGGACATCTTTGTCAAAGAGCAGGCGAAAAAATAATGCCATCATACAAATGAGAAGAAATAAGAGAACCTCTTGCAAAGGTGTCAGAATTAAAGCGAAATTTATCCCACATCGGGCATCTAACGAAAAATTAGTTTTAAAATTTTATAACAAATTGGATATAGAGGCGGGGAAGAAGATAATTCAAAGGAAAAAAATACAACTGAATGAAACCGTACGAATTTACTGAGTCAGGAATGAAGTTCTGCACTTCCTGGTCGATTCTCAAAACTATAAATAATCGAGTAGGGGAACATAATGCTTCAAAAAGTTCGCCAAAAACAGTCGCTACGATCACAGCATTTTTTCTTAACATGAAAGAAAATATGGCAAATTATATATCCAAGTTGCTCTTATTCTCGTTTACTATATTTTTCTTTGCCTTGTTTGTATATTTTATTTTCATATACTTTACATGAATTTACAATTTTATGACTCACTTGGTTATTACATTTCCTAACATGCTTTCTTTAAGGATTTCATTTCAAAAGTTATTACACCAGGCAATTGAAATAAAAAAAGATGATGATGCATCTGAGATGTCTTTAGAATCATAACAATGGTGACTTTCTCTTCAAAATCTCTATATATCTCAAGTTTTTTTCCGATAATTTTGTGCTTTTTTACTTAAATTCACAGACACGCGAAGCCGGAAACAAGCGAAAACTCTATCACTTTAGAGCCATATGTTGGATATAAAGATACAGTCTTATTTATCTGTCCTAATGGTGGGACTTTTTCGTATCGCGTGTGGTTGTTTTTCTCCTGAATATTCTTGATTGCAGACAAGGAATTATATGTAAGATATTTTGACATTTATGAACCGAATCCTTCATCCATACAATAGAAATCACCAAAAAGAGATCAAGAATAACGAAAAAGTTTAAGCACTTTCTACCTATCAATCTCACTCCGTTATCGTAAATTATAAATGATTTTTGTCCGTCATACCAAATTTTCCAACCTTAGATAATGACACTGGCGGCTTGTTTGATCTTTGCATTTAGTTTTAACAGCTTGTACATCGCTAGGAAACCCCACGGATCTATCAGTAAGCGATTCTGTTAACGTAATTCTGTTTTTAGAAGTATTCTGTAAAGAATTGTGACTAGAGACAGTCGGCTTATTCGAGTAGTAGCGTAGAAGAGATTGGTTGCTTCTAGAACTCTACGTTTTGGAGTCCTAATAGACGAGTAGCACTTGATAATTGTCTTTTGCTGTGAATTTTAGACTGATCTGATTCTGTCGCTGTAGTTATCTGGGTTTTCGAGTTTGGCAAAAAGCTCGAAAACACACAAAAAAAAAACAGCCAGTGAGGCTCCGAGGAAAAAAAGCAGACGAAAACTAAGATTAAAAAACGAAGGAAAGAAAAGAAGCTCAGGTTAAAATCGTTTTCCAAATTCAAAAAGAGGGAATCCAAACTTCAAAAAGAAGCCTCCATTTAGTGATTATTGTTACTAGAATTGAATACAAATCTTTTCAGTGCTCAATACTTATTACGAGCAAGTTGACAAAACTAATAAATCTTTAAGTCAACACGGAGAACACCTTTTGTGACATTCAATATATCTTTGATTTTGTTTTGGCTTTTCCCAAACTTTATCATCCTTACAACATTCAAAATTGACCTTCGCT
>JAADYU020041445.1:0-10155 GCA_011763375.2 Heteractis magnifica
AATACTGAAATGAAATAAACTGAGAAATTAAAGTTAAAGTATTAGTGAAAAAATAATAAAAAATGAACATTCTGTAACATTTGAGATCAGCAGTTTAGCAAATGGGGATGGATGGGCAAGTGGGAATGTCAATCAGATTTCACTGTTCCAAGGGCTGATATAGAAAATTGTACCCTCCAAATGAAAATGTAACAAGATTCCAATTTTATGATAACCTCAGAGTCTTTTGTGTAAGATTCATCCTGTAATTGGTTGAAAAACTGTAAATGATGCCAGTTGAAGTTGTCACACTAGATAGATTGATGTAAGGCTTTTAAAAAAAAATTCTTTTGAAACAATTGCCTGCTAAAATATTTAGCAATGATAAAATATATATATTTATATAAGATACCCCTTCACTGCAGTAGTGTATAATACATGTTTAAAAGCCAAGAATGAGGACTAGATGGGGTTTTCTTTGCCATGGACTGGAAACCCATCTAGTCCTAATTGGAGGCTTTGGTATGAATTCAAATACCCATTAATTGTTTGGGAGAATTCTGTTTACTGAAATGATTGCAGTTTTTTGGTGTAAAATAAGGAACATAAAGCTGGGGAATTGCTTTGGGCTCTGGTTGGTATTGAGGTTTCTTGCTCAGAGATTCCAATTTCATACCATCTTTAACCACTCATAAGTACCATGGCGCTGGTCATGTGATCAGACTTAGTCTAGAGTACTTTGAAACTCATTGTACTCCTCAGCCAATTGCATTGCTTTTCCAGTATCCATGGACTTGAAAAAACTCCAAGAACACTGAAAAAGATTTCCAGTTGGCTTAGGAGTGTTTTCAGGGTTTCAAGGTTCATCACATGGCCTGATTCTTAAGCATGTGGTCAGCTGGTTACCTCGTGAATAATTGGGTATTTGAAACCTATTTCAACAAAGGTTGTCAGTTGGAGATCTGAAATCTGAGACTGAGAGGAATTGAGGGCACGAGCTGTAAATTTATTTTTTAATTAAGTTTTATCTTTTAGTAGCTTGCATTCAGTAAAATAGCAAAATATGAACCACATTTGAGCATTGACCTGCAATGGTGAATTGTCTGGTTTAGATTTCAGATTGCTGACCAACCTTTTTTTGAAGTACGTGTAAATGTGTATAGCAAAAAAAAAGATGGCCATTGCTTTTTATCCTCACAATGCTGCCCTCAAAAAGACACCCTGATAACAACATGCACATAGAAATGATTAAAGAGCAGTAGTTGTATAAGTGGGAATATACCCTATTGATTTCTAACATGTACTTATAGGTATGGTATATGGTAAAACTGAAATGGCTTCCCATTGTTGTTCAATCCATCCAAATATCATAATGCATACTTATTAAGTTGATATGATCACAATAAACCAAAACACGGCAAAAAATTTACCATGCATCCTATCTCTCATGAGAAATCCATTCCATTCTTGTTGAGGGTTGGTCAGTTTCCTAATGTTGCCTGTCGGACTTCAGTCTGTTGAAGTTCTTTCACACATAACCAAGTAATCAAGTAAAATAATATTTAATATTTTTTTCCCAAAATCAGGGATAGAGCTGCAGTGAGTACAGCCCTATACACAGATGCATGTCTGTACTTTATTTTATATTATTCAGCACTTTATAACTTTATTTAACAATTAATTAATTAAGTATTAAGCTAAAGTTGAAATTTTTGCTCTACAACTGTAACAAGCATGTAATCAAATAAATAATATGTATATATTACAGTCAAAGTAAGAAAACCGTGAACACCTTAAATATGTCTGGATTGTTAAGCATCATGTTCTGACCAATTGCATGCAAGAATTAATTAGAAATTTATTTATTCTCACGTGATTGGTCAGAATACAATGCTTAATACTCCAGACAATTTTAGTTAGGTGTTCACAGTGTTCTTAGTTTGACTGTTATTGGTTTCTTCTTTTACAAGTAACATGAACAACCAAGTCACTGACTGTTATTTTAGAGCGTACAAGTAAGAAACTACAGCAAATTCATGGCTGTGATGTAATTTACCATAGAATGGTTTTCATTTGAGTGGGATGTAAAGTACTGACTTGACGTCATAATGTACATGTCTCTGCCTTATGTTTCAAACTTATACGATAACTGCTCTGTTTATAGAGATACAGTCATTGTCATTAACATTGTCCACCAAAAAAAGATATTTAGACTAAAAGAAATATCATGTGATACCTAAAAACTTGCTCTAAGTGCTTGTTAAAGGAAATTATTGTGCACGTAGAGTTTATGTTTATTATTACCTGTTACCTGATAACAATACTAATGGTTAAATTTGAATTTTTATCCCTTTAAACGAATAAACAAATGAATCATGTGACATTTCTTTTAGTCTAGATGTCTTCACTTTTGGTGCAAACAGGAGATAAGCATATTAAATTTTTCCCTAAGAAACACATTTTTTGTGTCCCATTTTATCTTCTGGAATGGCATTTCTGCCATCCTATTTGCACCAACCAACCCATTTTCTTTCTTACATTCTTTGTCATTTCTGAACACTAAAACTACAACTACTACTAAGTAAAATGCTCATGTAACAAGTAAAAAGTAGCCTTTTATCAATAACTATTATTAAATTACTATAACCATTATTCATTAATATCTATATCTTAAAATAATAAACTTCTGCATTGCATCTATTTAACAACAATTTAGGAGATATCTATAAAAATGGTAGAATTAAATGGCCAGCTAGAAAAAGTTAAATTGTTAAATTATTACTATTTTTTTCAATGTAAAATTACATCTCTTTAAGCGCAATGTGCAAGTTTGACCACTTTTAATGTATTTGCATACTTTTATGCACAGGATTTTTGCTGGTGAACGAGCTTCAACGTGCCTTAATTGGTAAAACCAGACAGCTTCTCATTGAAACATGTCAGTTTAATGTAAAAAATCCCATGCATAAAAGTATGCAAATAGATTAAAAGTGGACGTACTTTTGCATGGCATGCTGTAATAATGATACAATACTTCAAAACTCAAGATGTTTAGATACATGTAGAATGGTTTACTTGACCAAGAAATAGTTGTTAAGTCACCAGTCATTCCTTTGTCAGTGTATACTGGTAGCTAACACCCATTTCACAGGTTTAGTAAAATCACTCTAGAAAACTCCCTAGTATACAAATTTGTCCCACATTTGTAGAATCCCCCATTACTTTACAAATGAATGTAAATTCATGTTTTAAATATGGTAAATAATAAGATTTTAAATGTCAACCCTCTATTTTATAATTATATCAATAAAATTTCTAATCTTAAGTTTCTACTTTTCTGTGAACCAGACAACTTACTAAGATTAACTCCAGATGTGGTTTCCTTTTTTAGTACCTACATATTCCATAAAATTTATGAATTATGGTCCAAGTTAGCAATTGTGTGATTTGTGAAAGCCAAAAACCCAAACATCTTGAAGTTGTTGTGGTCACAAAAATTAGGAGAAAAATCTTCATTTACAGCTATAATACACCTTGAAAAATTGATTGATTTATTTCTAGTGTATCAGAAAGGTTTCCTCAAATAGTCCATTCCATTTCCTGTAATATTATAAAATACCACATTTATATGAATGTATAATCTATGTGACAGGTGTATATTACTTTTATTTAATATCAACCCTGCTATCTCAAACCTCAGTTTCAGATAACTTAATATGATTCTCAAACTCAAATGAATAGTTTCCCTAGGACTCTACATAATGGTAAAACTGATTTGCTATTCACTGACTCTCTTATATACTCCTAGCTGTTTCCATACCCATCTGGTTTTGTTTTTATGTCATGAAAGATAATTAATACCATTAAACAGTGTATCTAAAGGTGTATACACTACAACATGTAACTTACAAAATCATGCGACTTGCAAAGCAACTGTGTCAAAACACATCGCACACTTTTGTTGCCTACATAATTTATTGTAGAGCTTTAAGACAAATTTATTAGATTGAATTACTCTCCGTAGCTCACATAATGACAACATGAAAATATAAGTGATGATGTGTTAGACATCAGTTTTGAAGAATCTTTAGCCCAGCATTTTGTACAATATTATTATGTATATATTAGCATTCCCAGAAAATATAAAGCAGTGTGATTAACTTTACAATGAAATATTCTTCCTAATTCATTATAAATCATTGTTAATTCATCTATTGATTGCTAACTGCTCATATAACAGCTGAGATATTCATAGAATTTTAACTTGTTTTCAAGATTGTGACTAATGGTTGGATCAAAGCTTAATAACAATTGAAGGCTAAAACTACAGTATGAGTTACAATAATCTATGCAATGGAATTCTACATTAACACTGCTGAAACGATCAAGACTATCAAAAACTTGCCTTCAAATAATAAGTTTTAAAATATTAATAAATGAGAGTTTGAATGATATTATATTTTACTATTGTAACAATATAAAATAGCAGTAAAAAAAATTGAATATGATCAAAAGATATCATAATGAATATAGCCAAAAAAATTGAGGAATCCAACTCTTAATTTTGGTATAATTAAAATGTCATCCTGTTATTCTTTGTAAAGAATAGCAATAAAAATAAAAAACTTGAATGGAAAAATGAAGTAATAAAAGAATAAAAAGATTGTAATTCAATCTTCCTTGGTCTGAAAGGCTGAACTGTAAATTTGTTATGAACTTAAGATTACTCAAAATTGCATATTGAATAACTTTGGGGAAATTTATGAATTCCTAATAAAATCCCAGGATACAAGAACATTATTTCCTCGGTTAAAAGCTATTCACAAAAAAGAACAAACTACATGGAAAAAATTGTATGACAGATTGAAAATTGACAAAAAATGAGCTTCAATAGACCTTAGTTCCTTGGACACAATGTTTTCCTGTTTCAGACCTCTTGGGAATAAAATCCTTTGTTTGAGGTTCATTCACATTAATATATGTTCTCAAGTGTTACTTGATTAAACAAAGCTAAAAAACAACAAGGGAATGACATGGGAAAACAACAAATAAGGTCAAAGCATCAAATTTGAATTTACTGAATCCATGAATCCAGTATATGCAAATACTGTGTAATACTGTAATCCTAAATTAATGTATGGATTTCTCAGTCTTCAAGAGAAGTAGAAATTAATATACTCTTACTGGTAAAATGCAGCATCAAATGGTATAAAAATGTAATATCCATCTTTGCTCTCACAAAAGAGGTTATTACTAACTGTCAATCTAGGGTAGAAACTTTAAATTAATAAAATTCAATCAAAGAATAATTATACTAGATATCAGAATTTTTTGTGCATTATATAATATGGAATTACCCAAACATTGCTAAAGCCACATCATATGACCTACAGGCAATGGCTATGCTAACACAAATTTTAATATTTGTTTAATATGAGGACCTTTGGATAATGCCACTTGTTTGCCATGTAGGCCAATTGAATTGGTTTTGCAGGACACAGCTAAATTCATAAAGACTGGATTTATTTGTTCTTCACCTTGAAGAATCTAGAGCGGTTGTAGTTGTTGAGGTTTTTATGGCACACTATTTGTGTGCAAGTAGAATTTCCTTGTCTGGCTATAATGGTCGACCAGCTAAGGAATATATCCCAGATACGTGCAATCCTTCCATACTTTTCTGTCATGCGTTGTTGGGTGTCAGGGCGCATCCAGTTCTCATACCAGCGTTGAATGGTGTAGGAGTAATGAATTCCAATTTTCTCTGTTCCTTGGACTTCAAACCCAGCTTGTTCAAGCTGGGTAACAAACCACCCAAGGGGGCAACTTGCATCTGCACCTGGAAAGATGTACTTTGCCATGAAGATGCCCCAGACAAAATCTTCCCACTGCCAGGCTCTGCGCAGTCCAGCAATTTGAAGAAAGAACACTCCATCATCTTCCAACAAATCACTGACTTGCCTGAGGAATTGCTGGAAATGCCGCACACCCACATGTTCTGCCATTTCCAGACAGGTAATTTTGTCATATTTGCCCTTTGGGATATCACGATAGTCAATGCACAGGAATTTAGTGTGTGAGGTAACACCTTTCAGCTGTGACACTCTCTCTCCCCACTCAACCTGATTCTTTGCCAAGGTCACCCCAGTCGAAAAGGTCCCACAATTCTCAGCAGCATAATTGACCAGGGTACCCCAGCCACACCCTATATCCAAATGACGGTCACCATGTTTCATTTGAACCTTTTCACAAACAATACCCAGCTTATTTTTCTGCATTTCTTCCAAGGTTTCGCTTTTATCGTACACTATCCCTGAAGTATAAATCATAAATGGGCCTAGGAAAGCTTCATAAAAGTCATTGCCACGATCGTAATGGTCACGTACTTGTTCGCAGTCTTGCGACTTGGAGTGAGACAGCAACTCGGGGACAAAATTGAAAACAAAGAATTTCAGATGATAAAAGGAGAGTTCAAAAGTGGTGAAGTGTCGTCGGTGTTCCAAGGCTTGTAAAGGATCCATTTTGAAGTCGAGTTTCCCGTCGGCATAAGCTTCGTACAAGACGTGAAGAGGGATTTTTCTTTTGCCATAGGCTTGAGCAAGGGCTTCGTCATGAAAGGTGATATACTGATTCACACAAGAACCATCAGTGCCGAGTTCCCAAACACACAGGCGATTGTACACCATAAGAAAGACTCCAAACAGAGGAACGATGAATATTAGTACCAAACCAGGATAAATCCACCAGGGCAAACCTAAAAAATATTGAACCACGCCTGGAATGCCGAGAAGAATTGATATCAAAGAAGTATAAGAAACCCTTTTCCAAGCAAGCTGATCGTTAAAGTCGGTATTCGAGTTGCCCTCAGCTGTTTTCAGCACTCCATTGTGAGCGTGTGCCATGATTTCACGCTCTAGATGCTTCCCGTCTTCGACTCAGACAAGGATTCTGCTTCTCTCCGTCGCACCAGGATATTCCAGTGGCTCGTGACAGCGCTTGCGAGGGGAAAAATCTTGCCGTACAAAGGAGATATTTAGACAAATGTGGAGAGTGTACACGTGTATATCTGTCGCCAATAAATAAAGGACTTTGGTTTGGCAAACTACCCGTGGGGGAGGGGGGTAGCTAGATTATTAAACCCCACCAATTCCTCTACTCAAAACCCCTTTGAATAAATCCCTAGACATCTAAACAACCCCTAAAGACTTCGTTAACGTTTCAAGACTTTTATTTTTGAATTAAATCGAAATAAGATGAATTTATTGATTAGAATATTAAAGGTTCCACAGACCACCCGTAAGGTTTGGAGATATGGTAATTATCACGTGATCAAAACATTGTTTGGATATTCCGGATACTGAGGTATTTTTGTGCCGGCAATTATTCATTGGTTTTCCCTAAACAGCTGCCTATCTTGTCATTGGACGAAGAATAATCTTACGATGCTGTTTAAATATTCCTAACTACATTTTCCGAACTTTGACTTGAAAAAAATCTCAGTTTTGGCAAAATGTCCATTCGGGGGAATTCAAAAATCAGAGCAGCGAGGCTACTAGACGAGTAAAAATTGAATTCCGTGATTCACTGTAATTCCATATTTTAATAAATCTTTGTGGTTTGCCAATTTGATAAACGAAGTCATAGCAAATTTTTATACCGTTCTAAAGCTTTTCAAATAGACCCTTTGTGTACAGGTAACTGTAGGAAAATATGCAAATTATGAATAGTCAAAGGAAAAGGTTGATTTAAGAATGAATTTTTACGCTCCTTAGCCGTTCTTGTCTTGGCATGTTTCTAGGATTTGACCGACTGATGTGGATTATTCTTGAAGTTGTGTGTCGACCAGCGCATTGGAAATAAACTATATAAGTAAAATATATTTTAAATTGGCGTCGCTTTTCTTGTCAAAAACAAATCAGAAATGCAAAAAAATGTATCCCTGGGGCAATTCAGGACGTACATTGGATGCCGGTTTAAAAAACCGAGAAATACGATGAAAGTTGAAATAATTTCCATATCAAAGTGACGAAGCAAATATTATAACTGATAGATCTTTAAAAATCACTAAACTTTGATGAAGACAACATAATAAAAGATGCGATATTTTAGACAGTATAGCACCTGCGAATCAAATCTAAACTGCATACCTGCCAATCAAAACTGAATCAAATTGTGACATAAAGCTGACGAAAATAATAGACAATGTTAGTTAATTAGCGCTGTTTTGAAATCTAATTCGAACCTTGAAAAATTGGACTTCATTCATATGGAACTGAATGTTAGATAGGGTTATAATTTAACGGAAATGAGAGAAAATGAGCGTTAAGTTATATTCTTAGGTAGTTCCTAAGCTTTTCGAAGAAAGGACGAACACATATGGTTCCGAAAACAACCACGTCAAAGGTAGAAACTAAAAAATTATTGCAGTCATTTACATGAAAGCTCTATCTATTTTTTATAACAAGAGAGTTACTAATTTATAGTTTCCGGAATATCTTTTTCTTTCTTTTTTAGTGACGCATTAAACTTGCATTGAAATTTAGTAAATAGTATCTTGGCTTGTTTCTCATTCGGTTTTCATTCATTCATTTATTATTTTTTTTTAAAGTTGTTTGCAATTTTCAAAATTTAATGGTATCATTTTTTCTTGGTATTCTTTTCCAGTGCGTTTCACATAACTTTTGACATGCGAATTCCGAAGTTCAACTCGTACTTTGGACGTTCACAACGAACTTAGAACCTACTTCCCGCTAAGTTCGGTAATTCGTAAGATATTCAGTCTTTTTTGAAATTTGTACTTATTTTTTACGAGCAGCTCAGTCATTGTAAACCTTGAAGTTGATTTTAACGAATTATCGAACTTGCGCGGGAAATAAGTTTGCCAACGAAGTTCCTTATGAACTTCTGAAGTATGACTTGAAGTTCGGAACTCGCATGTCAAAAGTTATGTGAAACGCACTGTAAATAACTCCTGAAAGGCATTTCTGATTATCCTGATGACTTACTGTTCGGATATTTTGGAATAATATTCCATGACATTTCCAAAACACCTTGTTATTTGTAAAATTGCAGTTTTCAAATTGACAATTATTAAACTAGGGAATCACCCACAGCAGAAATTTAAAAAATCAAAACAATCCGACAAATTCATTTAACACTAAGATATTTATTATAAATATTAATTATTTACATTATTTACATAAAGAACATCCCCTAAAAAAGGGAGCGAAAGAATGCATTCATTTTGAAGTAAAATCAGATGGCTTAGCTTGAAGACAAAATACATTATTAAATAAGAACTAGTGGATATTTTAGTCCTTGCATTTATAAAATCTTTTTTTCTCTTTTTCGTTCTCTATTGGCCTTCTATTTTTCCTTGTGCCTTTCTGTGCGTTTCCTTTTATTGTACTCTAAGATAAACTGGAAACTATGTTTTTATCGTTTTGGTTTGAAGGTGGAACCCACAAAGAGAATGAACAACTATATCAAAACCGAGAATTATTTTGACGTTAATCGTTCAGACCCTCTCCTCACGTACAAGATCGTTTATTGCCGTGGGGGTGGGGGTGGGGTAGGGGTAGGGGTGGGAACAGATAACGACCTTAAGTGACCTTGGACTTTGAACATCAGCTTATGGTGGTGTGAAATGAGACAAGCATATGATCAAAGCTTCGGTAATATCTCAGATAAATCACCTGATCAAACAAACTTTCAACTAATAACGAATAGAGTTTAGACCAGATAGACACTAGACGTAAACTGATGTCTATTGTGTAGAAATACATTTATTTCAAAAACCCTTTTCGCAACCGAAAGCAACAAGCCAGGACCGCAAAGCCTTCGGATGATTTTTTCAGTAGTTCATCCATTCTGAAATGTGGTCATTTTAGTCTTTTTTACATAACATGGCATATTGCATGTTCAAATGTTTGCCCAAAACCTCAGCTAATGCGATGCCAAGACTTTGTATTCGGCCCCACTGGCCGTTGTTTTTGGCGGTGACAACGTTTTTTGAAAAGGTGTATACGCGATATACACCCTAGTTCAAAATATAACGTGTAATCCCACACCACTTCGCAGGACACTCATCACAGACATGGCTCTTGAAAAACGAGACAAAAAATGGAGGTCAAGATCTTATTGATCTTCTTAAGCTTATTCGAGTGGTATGATTGTGGT
>JAADYU020041667.1:0-10150 GCA_011763375.2 Heteractis magnifica
AGAGGGTTGTTTTTGTGCTTCAAGGTTTTTTTTTACCACTATTAAAAAATTTCTTGCATGCTGATTGGTTGAGAGCTATTTTTAATTACAGGCTAGACCTTGTGCTTACGACATCTGTCATGCCTGTGTGCTTTTTAAGTTAAAAATTTGCTTATACATGGCAAAAAAACAGTTCGAAGTCATTTTTCTATGGTCTGTACTGTAATTGAACATGGAAATGATACCACAAATGATCAAAACTTTGCAGTGAAACCACTCACTGTGCTCATGGTTCCACTTGAGTTTTGATCATTTGTGATGTCTATGTTCAATTACAGTACAGGCCATAGAAAAATGACTTTGAATTGCTAATTTGCTTTCCAGTTTTCTTCCCACTCCCAAAATCATGTTCTCACAACATCCTGCATGTTGTTAAAACCACATAAAAGATGTAAAAACGTTTTATAATAATGCTTAAATGTATATTTGTACCACAATAGGTACCACAGTGTTAGTGTTGTATACATCAAGACCGAGGATCCTGATCTTCCTGCATTCTACTTTGACCCTCTCATTAATCCAATTTCTCACCGACATGCTGTCAAGGTAGTATTTAGTTTAACTGTTACATTATAATTAAAAATTAGTGGAAATAGAGTGGATTTCATCTGAGTGGGAAATGTTAGGACAAGCTTGTTACTGTGCTGTGGCCGTACCGTACTTTATCATAACTGTAACACATTGTGATTGGGAGATTCACATTTCAGTGTTACTGCTTACCACACCATTTATGAGCTGTAAGTTAGTACGATATGTTTCCAAGTCATACGAAAACCAGTGTATAGACATGTTAATAAAAGTATTGTTGAATTTATTGAGATAAAGGAATTAAAAACAAAGGTCCACTGTGCAAAACCTGTCTCTTGGGTGAATTTTTAAATGACCAAAAAATGGATCTTGATGATGAGTTTTTGTTGTGTAGGCTCTTGAACCTTTGCCTGATGATGACGACAGCTTTGAATTACCTGAAGATATCCAGCCATTTTTACAAGACAGACCTCTGTACACTGACAACACTGCTAATGGTATCTCTCTACTGTGGGCGCAAAGACCTTTTAACTTGAGATCTGGACGCTGTAGGAGAGCCATGGATATCCCACTAGTTAAATCATGGTAAGATTAGAGTCATTCTCTGCTTGCTACAAAGAGGCATTTGTTAATGTTAATATTGTATAGGTAGTAGATGCTAGTAACAGTAAGGAGAGAACCATGGTAAACTAGCAATGGGTATAGTTTAGGAATGATTCTTGATTTTTTTTTTAGGTACAGAGAACATTGTCCATCAGGACATCCAGTAAAAGTAAGAGTGTCTTACCAGAAGCTTTTGAAATGTTACGTTTTGAACGCATTGAAACACAGGCCACCCAAAGCACAGAAGAAACGGTAAGAGAAACATGCATGGAATTTGTAAATTTATCCTTTTTGGACCCAGGACCCCTTTAATTGAAACACTTGTTGCTAGGCCTGGTTTAGATGCTTACCTTTTGGTGTGTCAAATGTATTAAGAATGAAAGATGCTTTGATGGCAGTCTTTAAACTTAGTAGATTGGGAACATGAAAAAATTCATATCCGCATGCAACTTGCACATGTAGATGGAAGCATACCTACATATATCCATGAAAGGTGTCTTATTTTTTGTAGTCATTTTGAAGGCAGCTTAAAGTTGCATTTAAATTTACATGAGAGCAGTGTGCCTGCACAATTTTTCTATTTATATTCCTGGTTAGTTACAGTATTTGAAACTGCTTTAAATTTATGTCTTGATATATTTCTGTGTTCAATCTTTTCAGGTATTTGTTCCGTTCCTTCAAAGGAACCAAGTTTTTCCAATCCACTACTCTAGACTGGGTAGAAGCAGGACTCCAGGTCTGTCGCCAGGGCTACAACATGTTGAACCTCTTAATCCATCGTAAGAACCTGAACTATCTTCATCTGGACTACAACTTCAACTTGAAACCCATCAAGACCCTGACAACCAAGGAGCGTAAGAAGTCCAGGTTCGGCAATGCTTTCCATCTTTGTCGTGAGATTCTCAGGCTGACAAAGCTGATTGTGGACTCGCATGTTCAGTATAGACTTGGGAATGTAGACTGCTTCCAGGTAAGACAGTGTGTTTGCAGAGGTCTGATTTTCACTTGCTGTGATATTGTTTCATATTACATTTCAATGTTAGTCGACTTCTACCTTGTTCCTGCAAAAATTCAGAAATAGGTTGGAATTGTAGCTCACACAGTAGTGCAGAGTTTGTATTACAAACTCCCTCCACTGCTCTCCCTTGTTTTCTTCAATGGTTCTTCTGTCATGTTCATGTGTGAACTACATGTACAGTTACAAATTACCTACAAACAAGGTTCCTTTTGAAGTTAGGAGGTTGAAGACAATTTTTAAAACTTCACAACTACTTTTGGAACCTGTAGGACAAATAGTAATGTGAGAGTAAGTGAGAAAGGTATGGTGCTCTTACTCTCAAATAACTCTTTAAAAATTGTTGTGTTTCAGCTTGCCGATGGTCTGCAGTACATGTTTTCCCATGTGGGTCAACTTACCGGAATGTACCGTTACAAGTACAAACTGATGAGACAGATCCGAATGTGCAAGGACCTCAAGCATCTCATATATTATCGTTTCAACACTGTAAGTATTACACACCTGTCATGTAGTCACAATTTCAAGGGTTTCACAGTTCTCTACTCTCCACATACCCTCCCCTCCCCTAATTAAAAAAAAAAACACATGTAGAACCACAAGTGTTTAGCTGTTCCTGGAAATGATATTACAATCATACATGTACCTAGGAATTCTGTTAAAAAACCTACAAATAATATAATAATAATATAATAACTTATTGTTAATCCAATTTATAGGGAGCAGTTGGTAAGGGACCAGGGTGTGGTTTTTGGGCACCAAGCTGGCGTGTGTGGCTCTTTTTCCTCCGTGGTATTGTTCCCTTGCTAGAGCGGTGGCTTGGTAACTTACTGGCCAGGCAGTTTGAAGGCAGACACTCCAAGGGTGTGGCCAAGACAGTCACCAAACAGCGTGTGGAGAGTCATTTTGATTTGGAGTTGCGTGCTGCTGTCATGCATGATATCCTGGACATGATGCCAGAGGGAATCAAGCAGAACAAGGCCAGGACTATCTTACAGCATCTCAGTGAGGCCTGGAGGTGTTGGAAAGCCAACATCCCATGGAAGGTAAACTTCTTGAAAAGTGCTGGAATTTAGAATTCATTTTCAAGTGCACTTGAAAAGCACTTGAAAACAAGAGTTACCAATAAGTCCTTGAAACTCCTGGAAAAGGGAATTAATTTCAAATCATAAAGAAGCTCCTCTTGGTGAAAATTTTCACAACATGTTATTAGTGAAAAAAAACTTTTCAGTGACAGATGTGTCTTGACTTTAAGTTTATGAAATTGCTCCTTCAGATTGGTCAATTTAGTCCTTTGAATACTCCTTGAAAAGCCTTGGAATCTCTTCTTAGGAATCTAGCATGAACGCTGTGGGAGGTTTATGATATTGTTTATCAGACCTGCCACATTCTTTTGGGAAACTTGCTGTTTTGTAGAAGAAAATGAAGAAATTTAATTAATTTTTTGATAATTTTTTAATCAAGGTGCCAGGCCTACCCATTCCAATTGAGAACATGATCTTGAGATATGTCAAGGCCAAAGCAGATTGGTGGACCAACACAGCTCACTACAACAGAGAGCGTATTCGCCGTGGAGCAACAGTTGACAAGACTGTGTGTAAGAAGAACCTGGGTAGACTTACCAGGTTGTATCTAAAGGCTGAACAGGAGAGACAGCACAACTACCTGAAGGTAATATAACTTCTTCCAAAGATCACTAACTGCACTTATTCTTGAGAGCTTTAACCTTGTTCTTGATGTTGGTTGTATCTATGATGGAATTACAAATCTCTTTAAAACTAGTATGAAATTTGATCTGTAATTTCCCAAAACTTACCTAACATTGTTGGAAGATTTTGGACTCTCCTTGTTGGGTATTTTTGGGTGAAGTTTGAAGTGGTTTGAACTTTTAGAGCAGATTTAGTATGACTGTGAAGAGCTTGTGGCATGGTTTGTGGCATAAACATGCCTTGCCATGACCATGATGTTTTCTAGAATTTTGATGTCCAGCTTTTCACAGTCATACAGAATCAGCTCTAAGCAAGCAATTCAGTCTAAAAAGATTTTGGTGTTATGATCTTTGAAGCTTAGCCCTACAACCTCGTATGTGATTGGACAGCATTTGGAATGTTAAAAGAAACAAATTTGTACTAGTAGATACATGCTACACTAATCTTGCATACAAAAAAATCGTTGCTGGTGCACTAGTTGGGACTGATTAAACAGAATCACCAACACTGATGAACAACTCCTAAGAAGTTTGAGTTTAAGAGTAATAAAGATTATTGCACTCCTTTAGGATGGTCCATACATCTCAGCAGAAGAGGCTGTTGCCATCTACACCACCACTGTCCACTGGCTTGAGAGCAGGAGGTTCTCGCCTATCCCATTCCCTCCTCTCTCATACAAACATGACACCAAGCTGCTCATCCTGGCTCTGGAAAGACTCAAGGAGGCTTACAGGTTTGTTGAATCAGTTTGTAATGAATATATTACCTATTTCAATAAACGTTGACATTGGGCAATCTGAATCTGAGACGGAATGTAATTTGTTGCTTTTATATTTCCCTACTAAAATATGTAAAAGCCATTTTTTAACTCAAAACTCAAAACTTACATTTGAATTTTACAACAAACTACGTCATTCGGCTTTGTATACATCCAAATTTGTGGCTAGTTACTCCATCTCAGATGTCAGATTCAGATCTCAGACCGCCAACGTTTTTTGAAACAGGTACATATGTAGCTCACAGCAAGTACATAGTAGGGAACAGAAATGGTTTGAAATAAGAATTCAAAATTACTATAATTTTCAAATGCATGCAATGTAGCTTTACATCTTGATATGTTGAAACTATATGGAGTTAGATCTTGTATGAAAGGAAATAATAAAGTTAGTAAATGGCTTGCTGGTGAGAACTTTAGCCACACTGCTGTGGTCATGAACCTGCCATCACATGTGAGTACAGTTACTTGTTAGTTTTTTTTGCTTCAGGGGATTTCCACTGGTCCTTGTTATCTTTGTTTATCATTTACTAGAGTTACAGTTGCAATCATCGCAGTAATGTTTACAAAATTTCTTATTTCATTTGGATGACAACTTTTGTTTTGTTGTGCCTTAGTGTGAAGAGCCGACTGAATCAGTCTCAAAGAGAAGAACTTGGATTGATTGAACAGGCTTACGACAACCCTCATGAGGCACTCAGCAGAATCAAGCGTCATCTCTTAACACAGAGAGCATTCAAGGAAGTAGGCATTGAGTTCATGGATCTGTACAGCCATCTCATCCCAGTGTATGACGTCGAACCACTAGAGAAGATAACAGACGCATACCTGGATCAGTATCTGTGGTACGAGGCTGACAAGCGCCGATTATTCCCACCCTGGATCAAACCAGCAGACACAGAGCCTCCTCCACTACTGGTCTATAAATGGTGTCAAGGTCAGTGTAGCCTGAAGCCTTAAAATGTGTGAACAAGCATCCACATTAACTGGAGATGTTGGGGTGACATTTCAGGTGTAAGGGGCTGGTCAGTATTGTGAAGGGGAGCTGGTGCATTTTGAGTTTTACTTTCATGTATTTTGGTGACGCCTCCCCCTAAATTTCACATTGTCTCTCTTAGCCCCCTCTTTTTTTGAGCCTAAAAAATGCTGATCCCCCCTGTTTGAATCAGCCCCCCCCCTTCCTAAATAATGACCAGTCCCTAATGTTTTCCCATTTCAGGCAATCTGTCATCTGTCATTCCTTTGAGAATAAGGTTCTTTTTGTCTGAAGCTCATCCATTTTAAATTAAGCTAAATATAAATTTGACTGACAATAATACTGACAATGCTGACCAGCGGTCTTCCTCCTGGTAGGGGTGGTTGGGGGGACCAAGAGGATTTGCAGGGGCTTTAAACACGCATGCCATCCTTCCTCCTGCCCCTTTCTTATTACTGATCATAGCAGATCGTTGCACATCTTTGTCAAGTTATAGCTTTAAAAATGCTAGGTCCTTTTGTCTGTACCACCAACATGGCTGCCACGCCTTTGTCTTTTGATTCTCTTGGGAATTGTTGCAAACCATCAATTGGACATGTATTGGGGAGGGGAGCTGCTGCACATAGTCAGTGCTTAGTTGCTACTAACTTCCGATGTGCTCTCTAAATGAGATTATCGTTTTCATTTTTTAAGGGATCAACAACTTGCAAGATGTGTGGGAGACATCAGAAGGAGAATGCAACGTGATGATGGAATCTAAGTTTGAGAAGCTGTACGAGAAGATTGACTTGACCCTGCTGAACAGGCTGTTGCGTCTGATTGTGGATCACAATATTGCTGATTACATGACTGCTAAAAACAACGTAGTCATCAATTACAAGGTATACACTTTATAACAGACCTTGCTGGTCTTTTGTTTGAGGTTCCATGTGTTATTATTCAGTAAAAATAAAAGCTAAATATAATAGACTTGAAGAATACCCTTTGATAACCTAAAGGACATTAAAAATGACCATAACTGATTGCCATTTTTGTTGTGAGAAGTACAAAGTAGCATTCGTAGCAATGTTTTTCAAGGAAACTGCGTAACATTTGGTAAATTTCTCTTCCTAAAGTAACAAACGTTTCTGTTTGTTTGTTTTCAGGATATGAACCACACCAATTCCTATGGAATCATCCGTGGTCTTCAGTTTGCCTCATTCATTGTCCAATACTATGGTCTCGTACTGGATCTGCTTGTGTTGGGTCTTCAGCGTGCAAGCGAGATGGCTGGTCCTCCACAGATGCCTAATGATTTCTTAACATTCCAAGATGTTGACACGGAGACCAGGCATCCAATCAGACTGTACTCTCGCTACATCGACAGAATACATGTGTTCTTCAGGTTGGTATTAAACGCAGGATTTATATAACTGGGGAAAAACGCATAGTGCTGTGAGAAGTCTCTGTATGCCTATCGAGAATTCCAAACGTTAGACCGAATAAATGAACACTACTGATTTGCCTTTACATACTGAGTATTCCATTCAGAATGAAAGAACACAGCCACACTCTGTTGCCCACCTCCCCCTCCCTCTCCCCCTCCTCGTTCCCCAGCCCATTATAATAACACTGATCAGAATTCAGATATTTATATGATTATTAAAATCGAACACGTATTGTCATTGATATTTGTATACACTGGTGCGACTTCCCATAAGAAAGATTTTCGTATGAGTTGGAAACGCTAGGGACTTCAGCTCGCACACATTACGGTATGCAGTAACACTGAAATGGCTTCCCATAGGAATGGTTTCCGTATTAGTGGGAAATGTACGATACTGACTCAGAACACGTACATGGTACCTACGGTATGCAGTAACATTTAGCGGGATCGCGTTTGCATATAACATCATGCTGTGCCCTAGAACAGATTTCATGTTCAAATGAGACCCGATACGTTGACCATATTAACGCGTTGTCATCGGATGATTTACACGAAAACAATGGGAAGCCATGCCAGTGTTACTGCATACCGTACCATGCACGTGCTGTAACGAATACTTGCTTCCCACTAACCGCTCTTCCTTGTCTTGATTAGGTTCTCTGCAGAAGAAGCCCGTGATCTCATCCAGCGCTACCTCACAGAACATCCCGACCCTAACAATGAAAACATTGTGGGATACAACAACAAGAAATGCTGGCCACGTGACGCGCGCATGCGCCTGATGAAGCATGACGTCAATCTGGGTCGTGCCGTCTTCTGGGACATCAAGAATCGTCTTCCACGATCTGTTAGTACATTGATGTGGGAAAACAGTTTTGTATCTGTGTACAGCAAGGATAATCCTAATCTGTTGTTCAATATGAGTGGCTTTGAGTGCCGTATACTACCCAAATGTCGTACTACGTTCGAGGAGTTTACTCACAGAGATGGCGTCTGGAATTTGCAAAATGAGGTAACTAATTAATTACCTTATTAGTCATCAAATATATTTTGAAGTTACTCAGATTTTCAAATGTAATCAATCCCTGTTTGTTCCTTTGTTTTTGATGGGCCAAAAGCTTTTAAAATTTTACTTTTTAGACTGGAGGAGGTTTACAAACGAAAAATCATTGCGCGATGACTCAGGTCTTGAAAAGCTGAATATAAAATATTAATGCTTTTACTCTTCTTGCCCAGGGTTTGTGCTCGAAATTTGCTAAATCTGGGTCTTTGAGACGCACTTCCAAAAAAAATGTTGAAGCCCCAAAAAGTTTGACAGTCCTTAACGACACAAATTGACTGAGTCATCAGACACATTAACAATTTGAAAATGCATTTGTTCTTGTTTTTGTTTTGTTTTGTTTCGCTTCGTTTTGTTTGTTGTTGTTGTTTTTTTGCGTAAAAATGTACGATTTTTGCAATAACAAGATTCTTACCTCCCTGAGCTTTGAAATACGCACTTTCCACTCTTTTTCTCAAGCTATAGCCAAAATTTCAACCACGAATTTGAGGATTTTCATTATTTTTAGGTGACCAAAGAACGAACAGCGCAGTGTTTCCTGCGGGTAGATAACGAATCATTAGGACGTTTCCATAACCGTGTACGTCAGATTCTCATGGCTTCAGGATCAACTACCTTCACTAAGATCGTCAACAAGTGGAACACAGCGCTGATTGGTCTGATGACGTATTTCAGGGAAGCTGTCGTCAACACTCAAGAACTGCTGGACTTACTGGTCAAGTGTGAAAACAAGGTAAGAACTTGTTTAAATCGAGTTTAGTTTGGACCTGGTAAGGGCAGATTTCGTGTAGTTTTGAAAAAGTTAACGTACGGACGAATTAGTTGAAGTATTAGTTACAATCCCGAAATGTTGTATGTTTAGATTCAAACACGTATCAAGATCGGTCTGAACTCCAAGATGCCTAGTCGATTCCCTCCAGTTGTGTTCTACACCCCTAAAGAGTTGGGAGGCCTGGGTATGTTGTCCATGGGTCACGTGCTCATTCCACAATCTGATCTCAGGTAGGTATGACGTAAGGAATGAAACTTCTTTCTTAGTACTTATCATTTAAGAAGAATTTTTAATTGGTTCATTATTATGAGGGATGATTTCAAAACTCTCAAAACACTTTCACTATATATATATATATATGCTGTCAACGTTCTAGCTAAAAAAGGAGTGGGGGCCCAAAAATTCCATTCATTCTATAGTCAGTGAAAACAGGCAAATTTAGCCTTGAGGCTCTGCATAAAATGTATTATTGATATCGCCCTCAGTACACTTGTTATTAAGTTATGACATTGATGGAGACAATGTGTTAATGATATGATGGTTATTGCAGATGGTCCCAGCAGACAGATGTAGGCATCACTCACTTCCGGTCTGGTATGAGTCATGATGAGGATCAGCTGATCCCTAACTTGTACAGGTATGTGCCATAGACGCATCGGACATCTGGGAAGGGGAGGGTTCAGGTGACGATTACAGTTCCAAAAGAAAACAACTGAGTCATGCAAGGCTGTATTGATCAGTAGCCAAATGCTCGTGATTGAAGTATTTAGGGGGCTTTCATTTATTATGGCGTTGGGGGGCGGGTGTGGCAAAATTGAGGGGGAATACGTAATCTTGAGGCGTGAGCCTGCAAGTATGACTGAAGATCTTGTAGGTTGTAGGGGTTATGAAATTTTTAATATCCATGGGGGGGGTAGTATAAAATGGTAGTTAAGGCCTATAATAAATGAAAGCCCCCTTAATAGCGCAATCGTTGATTCTTACGGGTGAAAACTCTAAGAACCCGGAGAAAACCCCGCGGGGCAAGAAAGAGAGAGAGAGAGCTTACAAACAGCTTTACATGATGACTAAATGAATTTAGTCAAAGTTAAAACTTGAGGCATGGCTGTGGCTGATATAATTCTTGGTAGCTCCTAGCTGTGGCTGCTGTTGGGCTGCTATTGTGCTGCTTTGGTGCTGCTTGTTCCTGCTGCTTATTGCCAGGTTTTTGCCTACTCTGTGCTGGATTCCCTGTGCCTTTCGCAGTC